>OZ008344.1:4977763-5205841 GCA_963931975.1 Cataclysta lemnata | reverse complement strand
CGCCGCTAAGGCGCCTCTCCGCCGTGGAGCCCCGCCACCTGGCGCCGCTGGCGTCGCCGCCACAGTCGCCGCGCCCCCCGCGGCCGGCGCCCGCCCCCGCACCCCCGCCCGCGGCGCCCCCCCATCCGACGCCCACCATCAGCGTCAGCTCCGCGCCCGACGACGACTCCCCCGAGGGCGCGTCGCCCGACGACGCCCGCTCCGTCGCGCACTCGGACGAGCCATCCTCGGTGTTCGGCTCCACGGACGCCACGCCTACCGAGCCCCGTCCGCCGTCGCGCGACGTCAGCGAGCCGCGATCGCGGGTGTCCGTGCGATCGGTCGACTCCGACTCCGTGTCCGACTCCAGAAACTCCGAGCGCAGGTCGTCGGCGGACGACGCTGTGTCGGTGCGAGGAACCGCGTCCCGCGAACCGTCAACGATCAAAGAAAACAGTCCGGCCTCAAGTAAAGATAGTAAAGGTAGCAAAATCGGCGATCTTCCAGTGTCGGCGCCGGCGCCGGCGGCGGAACGCCCGGACGAGGTGCCGCCGGCGCCGGACCCGGGCGAGGCTGCGGGCGCGCGAGGCTTCGTCGCGGTGGCGGGGTGTCCGGTGGCACCGCTCGCCGTGGGCGAGGACACCGCCGTCGACGGCGACCACGTAGACAAAGTGCCTTCGGCGCCCCAGCGGCGGGCCCCCGCGGCCCCCGGCGCGGCGTCCGAGCCGGACGCGACGAAAACTATTGCTCATAAAGACGAACTGTCGTCGGTCTCTGAATCCAATATTGTTAAGCGTGATAATAGTAAAGGCGGCATCGGCGAGCGCAAGCAGCGGAACGACATCTGTCCCTGGGAGGACGAGTAAGTAATCGTGAGTTTGTTTGTGAGTCGTTTCCTAACGAATACGCGAATGGGTGGATGATGTTCACGTGTTTCTGATTTTGGTAGTTTGCATGACTTAGCATGGTTCAAGGTGCTATTTTCACGTTTGTCATTTATTTTAAGTGCATCGTTACGATTGATTTTAAACATTGCAGATGGACAGTTAAGTCTTAGAAAGTTGTTCAAAAAGTATTCAAATACCTACTGTATTCTATTTTTGCTCAGATGTTGAAGGGTATTTATTGTAAGTCTTAGCAATGCTTTATGTTATAAAATATTGATTCAAAATTAAGTTCATAGCATTCACTTTTCCACTGCACAAGATTACACCACACATACAGTATCCAATGTTCCAGAAGGAGTTAAAATATTAACCGGTTCCTATACCTACGACTAAAATAAACGCATAATTAACTATTAAAAATTATGCCCTGTGTCAAATACACAAATCTTAATGTTGTTCATCGAAGTTTTTGGTTATGTGAAGTAGGTACATGATGTTACATCCACTTTTAATGGAAAATGAAGATATTTTTACTCCAATTGCTTCAAAAAAAAAGGAAATAAATACATTCTTCTTCTTATAATATCTAAATACCGAAAACGTTTTAACGAATTTGTTAGGATTAAGTTTGAAAGTCAAAGTTTTGAATCAGTATTTTAAGTGGGAATGCTTCTAATATTTTTATTTATATTATTTTACTGATATTATTATACGTTGCACCTTAAGCTATAACTAGTCTTATTTAGAATAGTTCTTTACAATAACTTTACTGTCACATGTCATGAAATATTTTAAATAAATTATGTTTTTATTTTGCTATATTATTTAACACTAACACAGCACTATTTCTTATTTTACCGAATTCTCCGAATAGAAGGTGGTTTTCATCGCATCGCGTATTTTTTGTTTAAAAGAAAAGTACATAGAACTGTACTTAATATTTAAACTGATTATATGGCTAACATATTGCCTTATTTTACATAAATAACTCGATTTTAAAAGTTGGAGTCTTGTTGAATTTTATGTCTTAGGGCCTAACACAAATATATGCTTTTTAAATGCAATAGTAGTAAAAATAAAACGTTAATAAGTAAATCATTTGTGACTTGTGAAAACTGAAAAGTACTCCAAATATTATTAGGACTAATAATCAGCTAGCTAGTAATAATCTGCTCATTTGTTTAGGTACTGTGAGATTTGTAGGTCAAGGGTAATAAAAACTTCAAGTAATGAAATATTTAATTAAATATTAGGTAATTATTGTAGGATTATAAATGGAGATATTTAGGATTTCAGGTTTCGGCTCAGCTTAAATGTATGATTCTGTCTCTACAAAAACCTCAATAAAATGACGCTTCCCGTTGGAAATTATTTAGACTATATAGGTGCTAGGTACATTTAGAATTTTTGACGCTATTGCATTACCAGATTTTCTGTTAACTGTATAAACACCTTGAAATTGATAAATATTTGAGAATTGTAAAGATATGACAATTAATAATGAACACATTCTGGTCTAACTACTCCCCTTGTTTCTGTGATAACACCGCCTGGAAGAGAGATTTCATTGAGAAATAAGTCGTACGCGACCGTGTTCATTTGATGTCCTTGTTGCCGTCTCATCATACATAAAACAAATATGAGGTATACCTTATATAAAATAAAATCAAATATTATGTAATTCTACACCAACAAAGCTCTACGGGAGTAAAAGACCGCGAATAATCATGGAGAAAGCGCAAATTGAGTGAGTGGCGCTGGTACATTCTATGTTATTTTTCGCTTCGCTAGCAAGGAAGAAAGTTTTATTCAGACATAAGTACCTACGCCAAGAGTTAGACCCATTGAAGCACAAAGAATCCAACGGCAAGACATAATAATTTAGAGTTTTTTACTATTCATAAACTTTCTGCCTATTTCAAACAATCGAATGATATCAGTTGTCCTCCAGTCTATCATTTCAGGGTTATTGGTTTCCTTTTTACTTAACTTTGTCTTATTACTGATGCAATAGTTTGAGTTGATAACGCAAGCGCACGCAAAAGCATGACTGAATGTAAAAAAACAGTATTGACCGCTAGATAAAGTATAGTATGACTCGAAATAATACAAAACCGATTTTTACGATCAATGCAATCTGTGCCATTCATTCCAAAGATACATGTGTTAAAATATCTATCAATAGATGTTTATATTTAGATGGCGATGTAAGTTTAAGTAATTTAAGAATCGTTCAAATAAAAATACATTAGACATTTTAGTCTGTTTCTGAAAAAAAAATAACAGAACCATTTTGAGTTGTGCTACTCTTCATCTATGTGGCGATTTTCGTTTTATTCTCTTACATTGCGACATTTTCCCTTAATAGCGTTTCTCTCTTTTCAGGAATTCCTGTGAGAGTGATGCTCCATTTGTTAAAACTTATGCAACGCTGGGTTATTTATAATTTTGTAGGTGAATATCAATAATATTTTATGATGTCAGGGTTATAGGAAGATATAATATTTAATTTTTTATCTTAGAATCTTTGTTTTAGTTATCACAGAGTTAGGCCATTATTAAGTAATTATATGAATATTTTAAAGTAAATGATCGTTAATTATTAGAAAAAACTGTGTTTCATTTTGGCAATTTTCTTAGAGTGTTCGCATACCATTGTAAAAATCAATAAAAACAAGAAATGTATTCTAGTAGTAATTTTATTATGATGAAAAGGAACTACGCAAAGTAAACAAAGTTAAAGGATTATAATAGTTTATTTATTACACACACCAACTTACATTTATAATACTGTTTTATTACAGAAACATACTCATGCGTATTCCATCGTGAATATGAATCCACGATGGAATACGCAACCTTTCATACATATAGCATATTGAAAACAATGACAACTTTACATTCCTATAAATCATAATTTGAGATTTGTTAGTCATAATCAAACAAAACAGATTAGAATAATTTAGCCAAATGTCAAAACCTGATCAAATATAGAGTAAAAGTAATACATGCATATTTTTTCATACGAGTATATTATTATTATAATGCACTTCTACACTATCATATCGATAAAAATGATAGCTGTATCTTCAAAAAGCTTCCTTGATGACATCGAATGAAGTGCTGGCTATAATATAAAGATTGTTGTGCATTTCCGATTATTTTATTGTACTTATTATCAAAAATTAAAATAAAAAAAATTGTACTGTATTTATTTGAAATAAAACAACTTTTACGGATAAGACTCGCGTATAATTTGGTGTTTGGCATATTAATTATGCCGTGGTCACGGGGGGACAGTCCCCCCGTGACCACGGCCACTGTAAAGTGATCGAAACGTCGGGTTAAATAATTAATATGCCAAACACCAAATTATACGCGAGTCTTATCCGTAAAAGTTGTTTTATTTCAAATGTGTAGTGCTCGTGCAAATATAAGAAAACATTATGTACTGTATTTAGATTAGACTTTGAGACTGTATTTAGGAAGTGGCCCAGTAGAGATATACGGTCTAAAACTGACACTACCGTGTATAATATCAATGTAAAAATGTTTATATTCTCCCCAGCCTTCTTGTCTGCTCCCTTAAAGAGGCTGGAAGGAACTAATGTTCCAACTTGTCACCTTGCGTATTGGCAAATAGGTATATACACGATAATACCTGCTTTAGGCAGTATGCCTCCTTTGGGCCACCTTCCCCTAATACTATTAAATTAAATAGCTTAGAAGACAACCCGACACACCCCGTCTGCACCCATTTGTTGTCCAGGAGGACAGTTAGGCGGTACAGTGATCATATTCCTGGTCTGAACAGTAATTTTCTCTGTTGGTTCAGTGGGAGTCTCCTCTATGCTGTTGGAGTCTCCGCCCTTATTCAAGTCATTAGCCTCAGCTGCTGCCGCCTTCACGTCATCGACCTCATCAGGGAAAACAATACGATCGCTATCGGCCATTGTTTCTGGAAAAATAATGAAAAAACACCAGTTAATTTAGGGATCAATCGAATAGCGTATGATGACAAGAATACAATTGTCACCACGCCTGCTGCTCTCCTGGGTGTCGTATAAGGCGACTAAAAGTTACAAGATAACGAAGAATGGGCAGCAATGCTCCTGGTGCACCATCTAGCTAATTAGGTAGTGCGCTTACAGTTCCCGGTGAATGACAATATGCTAGGAAATAAGATGGCGAAACGCGGATGATGAAACTCAACCTCTGCCTACCACTTAGAGGAGAAATTTGAGATTTATGTACCTCTCTCCCTTGGGTATCGTACGTGTCGTACAAGGCGACTAAGGGTAAAGACAGCGATGAGTAATAGGCAGCAACATTCCTCTTATATCACCTAGCAATATACTGCGATTTTATGTGTCCGATAGATGGCAATAGGCTCGCTACTTATATGGGCGAAACTTAGAGGAGAAATTCGAGATTTATGTCGAAGGACCGAATGGATACAACTTAGAACCTGTCCAAATGGGGCGGCTAGTTGATTAAGGTGAGATTTCGCTGGTACATCGCTCGAGTAGTGTGCTGCGGTTCTCATAAAAGTGCATCCGTTGTATGGTCAGGTCAATGACACTTTTGACTATCCAAAACTGTCAAATTTCTCAACCTTCACTCGTGGTTAGTAAAGCTCAAAGTCGATTGAGAAAAATTTACATTTTGTGATAGGCTGAAGTGCTGTTGACCGTACATACTACTTTACTAACATTCAATGTGTTGTAGCAATGTATGACTACAAGAATATATGAGTTTCGTAAACAATATTGAGTGGAATCTGCAAATGTTTAGCCAGCTTATCATAAAGTAAAATATATAAGTATTGGACAACATGACTTTATTGATCGACATGGGTATGGCACAGCTTGAACATTATTATGACTGTTAAACTGGATTGACGTCTGGTTTAGTTGAATGGTTAGATCGCTGGCTATCGCCAATCTTGCTAGTGTGATGAGCATAGATATTTTGTCCTCGAATTATCGTTGTTTATATTATATTATTTTGATTTTTATTCCAACATTATATAAATGGCAATAGGCTCGCCATCTATTACATGGGACCTTAACATAATTGGCGAAACGTGGGTGCTAATTCACCTCTGCCTACCACTTCGGGAATCTATATATTCCCGTGATTTATGTATGTATATTATAAATATTAGAAAAATTTGCACAAAGAAAGAAATTTGTGGTTAGAAAAAGTTTGAAGTAACTTCTTTGTTATTTACGTGCTAAAAAGGACTCCATTGCCAACAAAATCTGTACAAAATTTCATGGAAAACGGTTCACGAGGTCTCTGTAAACTAACAGACAGACAGATACTTTCGCATTCGTAATATTTGCACTGAGAGTATACACTACATAATATTAACAACATGCTACGCTTGACTGCGGGCCTATTGAACCAGACAGGTAACAAAAAAGTAACTCAACAAAAAGAAACAAAATTTCACAAACTTTCCTAAAGAAACTAAAATCCACTTGGCAGGGCTTATTGTCGTGTGTAAGTGAAGAAGTGGCCAAGGAATGCCAAATGCTCTATACAAACTTTTAAACATTGAGTTTAGTCAGACACGCTTAGGCTCAAAGACTTACGAAGGCCACAGCAATGGCAGCCAATGTTTTTTTAAACGGAACTGGTCTTTATCATCCATGAATTTGGCAAAAACTGTAATGTAAATGCCTACTTGCCTAAAAAATTGTACTAATACCTACTTCAAATTACGGAAGTAATTCAATTGCTTCTGTAACACTATGAATCGTTGGAATTGTAATAGTACCTAGGTATTATAATAATATATACAAAATGTACTTATCTCAATAATAGGTAATGGTTTGACAAATACTTAGGCGAAGATAACCCTAAGCAGGCACACTGCATAAAGCGGGCTTTTTCGCTTGTAAAACTATTTGCATATCTCCAAGGTGTGTATTGGGAGCTTAAATTCCCATTTGTGCCTTCAAGGGAGCAGACGTAAGCAATTACATTAAAGTTAACAAATAAATCGCTAATAGTGATACCTTCCTGCCAACCAGTGAGGAAGAGGTAAAACAAATCTAAGTAAGTAATAATTATTTAAGCATCTTACTTATATATATATACAAAAAAATATATATACTAGAGGTGTGCACCCGCTTTAGATCACTTTCCCCCCACATAATACAACTAATAACTCTTACTATGCTACTTTTATATTTATCTAATAACTTTAAACATAAACAGCGGTAACTGCTTATTTGGGGCATTAACATCATTAAATAGCGTCAGTATAACGTTAAATATTGGAAACTGTTTTTCTTTTCGTTTCCAGTGTTAAACGTTATTTCTTTGACGATTCATGAGTGTATGTAATCATACCTTATATGAATAAACCATATTTTCATTTTCATTTTCAGTAATGAAGAAGAATTACAATCAACGCACGTGAGACCAAACATAAAAAATAGGTTTTTTTTTTTGGAAATAGCAGTGTTGTTGTATCCTATACCAAAGGTGATTCAATACAATTATCTCGATAATGATATTACAGGAACTTTGTCAACGTTGTTTTTTTTTTGAGTAAAGAGTCCCAAAAAGACCGCATGCTAATTCACTGGACACAAGCATTCACAACTAATAAAATGCACAGTGGCAAAAACATTCTCACATTTAGGTTAATAGACTATTTACCCCAGTATCACGGTTAGCAAATAACAATTAACACACAATTGCTTATTGACAAACGCATAAAAATGTAATCAAACACTTACGTTTGTTAATGGATGGGAAATAACACTCTAAAAAGGATAATATCACGCACTCGTGTTCAACGCTAGACGTCAGGGAGTATAGTGAGGACGATGAGCCGGCAACGACGTATATATAGGAACACAAATAACCGGTGTTATCGTCTGATACCACATCGTCGGTGACTAACAACCCAGATCATTATGCTCAGAAATTGTAATCCGTATTGGCCGTTATCAGTTGGTCGCCGAACCTTAGGGAATTTTCCTTATCACGATAATGTCCTATCAACTTCCACATTGGCAGCTTTTAGCAAGTCAACAACGGCCCATAAACCGTTTTATTGGAAGGAAATGAATCATTATTCCGTATTTACTGTAAACGGAAAACTTTTTACAAGAGGTAAATTTGCTTGTAATTCATGGAAAACCGAACCGTGTGTGATAATAGCGCGCTAGTTCAAAATAGGAACGTCAGACGTGCAGTGAGACTGTGTCAAATATAGCCATAGACAATCAATAGTCAATCTAACATGTTTAACGTAAAGCTCTTAGTCGATTGTGATAATTTGACAATTTATGTGTGACTTAAAGAGCTGTTGACTGTAGGTACATAGCGTAAAGTAAACAGGTTTTTTTGTTATACTATATGGTAAGGGAAAGCGCCTGACCTTCGTCTCACCTGATGGGAAGTGACGCTAAGAGCCGTAGATGGAATCGAGCTTCACCTGAAATCCTCTATCGCACAGGAGCCATCACAAATTGTCGGACCACAAGAATATTATCATTTAACACTATTAACATTATTATTGTGGCGAGAGATTTTGATAAGATGGCGGTAGTTACTTGGGCGATTAGTGCACACGCATGACGGGAAAGAAGGACATTGGGGGCAAGAAGATTACCTTACCTTACTATAATTTTAACACAATAATATTGCAATTATTCCTGTTGAACAATAGATGCCATTATAGTTGCATGCCGTATTGCTGGGAGGCTGGGCTCTGGCACACTTACTGCCGCACTCAGAGACATCAAATAACGGTAATGAGTACTTTATGTCAAAAAATTATATATATATTTAAAACTAGTCGCTATTCTTGCCGGGTCTATGGTCTTGATTTGAATGAAATTTTTTGACATTAAATACTCATTAAAGTTAATTGACGTCTCTGGGTGCGGCAATTAAAGCATCAACTTTGGTATTGAATGCTTTGGGGTCAGCATTTCATTGGCGGATCGCGGCATCGTCGGTGGGTTTTAGATAGCTATCATTGTAGACTGAGGCATGGTGCGCACTCCTCTATTCTCCCTTTAACACACAGTTTTAGATGTCTAGCGACGTAGATCCTTGACGATTCACAAATGTATTGTAATAATATCGTCTTTTGATATAGCGGTAGTCAATTTTCTGCTTTCGACTTTTGGCATGTTTTACTTAAAAATGTAATCAGAGCCAATAAGCTAGAATAAAAATAGCACTGTCTTTAATAGAAGCAGTTGTATATCGTAGCATCTGTTGCACTTGTAGCTGCAACAGATGCTACGAAAGTAATAATTTGACTGCAACAGTTACTCGATGAGATAACTAAGACAGAAAAGCCTCGAATCTTACGCATTGACAACGAATCAACAATAAAGTTGGCATATACCTAATCCATAATCCACTATGAACAACACAGTCGCACGATGCATTTAGAACATTTATTAATCAAACGTACATATTTTAACGTTTTATGAATACGAATGTTACAGTATTCGCATACCATTGTGAAAATCAATAAAAACAAGTAATGTATACTAGTAGTAATTTTATTATGATGAAAAGAAACTATGCAAAGTAAACAAAGTTAAAGGATTATAATAGTTTATTTAATACACACACCAACTTAAATTATAATACTGTTTTAATTCAGAAACATAGAGAATATTTTGAAAACAATGACAACATTACATTTGTATAAATAATAATTTGAGATTTGTTATGAGTAATAATCAAACAAAATAGATTCGAATAATTTTGCTAAATTTCAAAACTTGATCAAATAAATGTAATACATGCATATTTCATCTTATGAGTATATTATTATCATTATGCACTTCTACATCTACACTATCATATCGATAAAAATGATATCTCCCAAAAGCTACTTTACTAACATTGAATCATGTGTTTGGCTAAATTATATAGATTAAGGTGCATTTCCGATTATTCTATTGTATTAACAAAAACTCGTTAAATCAAAAAGTTATATCAGTATTTCGATTAGACTTTGAGATTTGGGAAGCGGCCCAGAAGGGGTATATATACTGCCTAAAATATACACGATAGTGTATAATATCGATGTGAAAATGTTATATTCTCGCCAGCCTTCTTGTCTGGTCCCTTAAGGAGGACGTATTGGAAAATTGGAATATACACGAGAATACCTGATTTAGGCAGTATGCCAACTCAGGGCCACCGTCCCCTTACACTATACATAGCTTAGAAGACATCTTTACACACCCCGTTGGCATGCATTTCCTGTCCTGGACAGTTAGGGGGTACAATGATCGTATTCTTGGGCTCAAGAACAATTTTCTTTGTTGGTTCAGTGGTAGTATCCTCTACGGTGTTGGAATCTCCGCCCCTATTCAACTCCTTAGCCTTAGCCGCCTTCACGTTGTCGACCTCATCACGGATAATCTTATCGGCCATTGTTTCTGGAAAAATAAAGAAAAAACAACAGTTAATTTAGGGACCAATCGAATAGCGAATGATGACACCCGCCAGAGAATACAATTGACATTATTTCATTATTTATATATAAATAAATAAATAAATAATTAAAAAAATTATGGCTATGAAATTAGACCAAAAATTTAAAAATTTTTTTTTACTTCCGTCGTTTTTAAACAACGTGATGATGTTAAATGATTACGGTCATTCGAAACAGACGTAAGCCCCCAACTACGAAGGAATGGCGAAATAAGGTAATTATTTGCTGCGTTCTGGTGCGAAAAGAAAATTCCCAGGAAAATTCAGTCAATATGCATGAGAGCCAAGCCGTTCAGTCTGTCTTCACTCGTTGTTTTCCGCAAGTAGTTTTTTTTGGGTCTACTTATTTTGACATTATTGATGTTGGGGGGGGGGGGGTTCAAACCACCAAAACCCTCGCGCCCTGGTTACACCCGTGAACATTTATACTGTAGGAAAACAGACGTATTAATTACAAAGCAAACCCAAGGATGTTGAAACTCAATCTCTGCCTACCACTTAGCGGGGAAAATTCGAGATTTTTGTTTGTCTGAATGTATCAATCGAAGGGCCGAATGGATGCAACTGAGAACCTGCCCAAATGGGGCGACTAGGTGAATAACGTGTTATTAAAACACGACGCGACTCACGCGACCTGATGTAACGCGACGAGTGTTGAGTCGAATCAAATGTATTGTTTTCTATGGCCAGAATCACACTATAAACCTATGAACATCCGACGCGATGCCGGATGTTCGGTGTCTACACGTCGAGTCGTGTCGCGTTTCAATTATGTGTTTCCACCATGAGATTTCGCGGGTACATCGCTGGGTACCGTGCTGCGTGTTCATAATAGTGCATCTGTTGTATGGTCAACGACTACCCAAAATGAACCTATGAACATCCGACGCGATGCCGGATGTTCGGTGTCTACACGTCGAGTCGTGTCGCGTTTCAATTATGTGTTTCCACCATGAGATTTCGCGGGTACATCGCTGGGTACCTGCGTGTTCATAATAGTGCATCTGTTGTATGGTCAACGACTACCCAAAATGAACCTATGAACATCCGACGCGATGCCGGATGTTCGGTGTCTACACGTCGAGTCGTGTTGCGTTTCAATTATGTGTATCCACCTTTAGATTTCGCGGGTACATCGCTGGGTACCGTGCTCCGTGTTCATAATAGTGCATCTGTTGTATGGTCAACGACTACCCAAAATGAACCTATGAACATCCGACGCGATGCCGAATGTTCGGTGTCTACACGTCGAGTCGTGTCGCGTTTCAATTATGTGTTTCCACCATGAGATTTCGCGGGTACATCGCTGGGTACCGTGCTGCGTGTTCTTATTATTCCATTCTGTTGTCCATTCTGTTGTATGGTCAACGACTACCCAAAACTGTCAAATTTCTTTAATTTGACATTTTGTGGTAGCCTGGAATGGTGTTGACTATACCATACTACTTTACTAACATTCAATGTGATTGACAATGGTGCCAATGGTGGTAGTAGTAATGTATGACTACAAGAATTTATATTTTATTATTAATGAGATTGGTTATTGTAGATATTTTATTTTATATTAAAGAGACTACCGTATGCTAATTCACAGGACAAACGCATTCACAGCTAATAAAATGTACATAAAATCAGTGGGGAAAAACATTCTCACATTTACGTTAAATAGACTATTTAACCCAGTATCACGGTTAGCAAAAAAACAACTACAGTTATCACACAATCCCTTATTGACAAACGTATGAAAAAGTAATCAAACAGCGAGCACTTACGATTTTTATGGATTGGAAACTAGGAAAATATCACGCTCTCGTGTTGGACGCTAGACGTCAGGGAGTAATGTGAGGACTATGAGCCGGCAACGACGTTTATATATGAATACAAACAACAGGTGTTATCGTCTGATACCACATCGTTCATGATTATCAGCTCAGATCATTATGCTCAGAAATTGGAATCAGTATTGGCCATTATTACTTCCACATTGGCAAATTTTTGCAAGCGTGCAACATACATACATACATAAATCACGCCGCGAAGGGGTAGGCAGATGTGAATTAACCAACGTTTCGCCGTATATTTTAGGTCCCATAGAATAGGTGGCGAGCCTATTACCATCAATCGGGCACGTAAATCGCATACATTGCTAGGTGGCATACGAAGAACGTTAAGCCAAGACTCTTAACCCTTAGTCGCCTTGTACAACCGCGAGAGATATGGGGGTAGTGACAATTATATTCTACTGTGCCGTCACTACACGACACAGTATTATATTTTCTATTCGATTTAGGTTTTGTTTTTGGTAATATTTTTTTTTTTGCATTTTTGCATTTTAGCATTTTTATCTATGGATTCATCAGAACAACTTAGCGTCGCTAAAGTATAAATAAAAACGAGAAAATAACTTTATCATGTTTATTGAACGTTTAGGAATAGAACATTTTATAAAAGGTTTATTAGTACTAATGACTAATGAGCAACTAATGAGTTTTTAAACCTATTTTAGAGGATTTTTATGTATAAGACTGTTAGTATAGTCAGAAGCGAATATATTAGTTGATTCAAAAATTAAAAACAGGTAGGTTTAAAGATCTCCCATATTATGTATAATAATAGTTATTTGTTGTACGTGAGTGCAAAGTTGTTTTTTAACCGCGTGCTCAATTTTGATGACTGAGCTAGCGAAGGATTTCAAAAATTAGAATCCTGAGCGATAGCGAGGGAATCAAAAGAGCACAAGGTGAAAAATCTTTGCACTCGAGTGCAACACGTAACTTTTCATCCCCCCCAATGAGGAAATTGCAAAATACAAAAAAAATACAATCACAACAGTTTCTGTTTTCACCCAGAAACTTCCACAACACCCTCCCATTAACCCAATCACAGTCAACACCCACCCAGAAACACCCACAACATTCACACCTGCAATGCACACCCATCAACTCAGACACACCCAAAAAACACCCATTCACCCAGAAACACCCAAAAAACACCCATTCACCCAGAAACACCCACAAAACACCCATTCACCCAGAAACACCCACAAAACACCCATTCGCCCAGAAACACCCACAAAACACCCATTCACCCAGAAAGACCCACAAAATATCTAATCACCCAGACACACCCACAAGATACCCATTCACCCAGACACACCTCCAACACCCACCCATCCACCCAGCCACACCCTCAAAATTCATCCAGACACACCTGTAAGTACCTAATAAAAATTACCGTCCCTAATGGAGTTCCGAGACGGTCAATAAGCTTTAGTCAAGCACGTTGATTTTCTGTATGTTTTTGTTCCGTTGCTAGCGTAAACAAATCAAACAAACCTAAAAAGCTTTTAAATGCTTGACTCAAGCATCAAGCAACCATTGTAGACGATCAAAATTTTTAAAGCAAGATTGACGCCAAGCTGATTGACCGTCACGGAACTCCTAGGTTTTAACAAATTTATGTCGTGAAAAGAAAATAGCGCGCGCAAAGCAAATTACAAAAAAAGTACACCAAGAAGGTTCCGAGTCTGAGTTTTTAACAAATTAAAATAGGTTGCATGAAAATTTCGGCACCATGGAGGTAGAAATAAATAGGTATAATGATGTTTTGAATTCACAAACTTATTGCACACGATGTTCTAAATTCAAATTTACTTTACCCTCTAGAGGATAAAAACGGCTTTTGCACTCAGATATCGAAGAGCAAAAACGCTTTTTCCGAGATGGTGGGATGAAAAGTATATTATAGTAAAATAGGTTTTCACGCGCATGTATTTACGAGAGATGGAAAGTGTGATAGTGATATTGAAAAGCGGGTGAAGGCTGGGAATATGGTAAACGGGGCGTTGCACACTTTTATGAACAGCCAAAGCGTGTCCAGAAAGGCTCGTATGGCTGTTCATAGTGGAGTGCTGGTCCCGAAATTAATGTATGGAAGTGAAAGTTGGGTATGGGAGAAGAAGCATGAAAGTAGAATAAATGCAGTAGAAATGAGAGCGCTGAGGAGCATAGCTGGGGTAAGGCTGAGCGATCGATTGTATAACAGTGTGATAAGAGAAAGGTGTGGTTTGAAAGAAGATGTAATGACAAGGATTGAGAAAGGGATGCTCGCATGGTTTGGTCTCGTCGAAAGAATGGATCAAAGGAGAATGACAAAAAGGATTTACATGGCGAAAGAGAATGGAGAAATGGGAAGGGGAAGGCTTAGGCGGATCTTTCATAATCAAATTGAAAGTCTATTAAAAAAGGGCCAGGTCAAGAGTACCCGCAACCGACGGGCACGCATGAAGAGATTGATGAGATTGGTTGAAGCGAAAGAAGTATGTAAAGATCGTAGCAAGTGGAAAGAAGTGATCTGCTGCCTACCCCTGTGGGAGAAAGGCGTGACATATGTATGTATGTATGTAGGTTTTCACGCTAATTTTTTCCGCCATTCCTTTTTCCCCCGTTTTACGGTAATTTCTTTTAAAGCTATAAAATTTTTTACGATAATGAATTCATTCATCGTTGATGGTTCTATTAATAAGGTTGATGTTACCGCTTTGATTAATAGCGTAAGTAGTTCAATTACTTTCTGGGTAATAATTCACACATTGAAATTTTGAAATAGGTTTTACCTTATCCAAGTCTGATTTTATTACTGTTAGCACTGAAAGCAAACACTCCACAAAATGAAAAAAAATCGCAAATTTGTCTTACACACATAAAATATAAAACTTTCTTACTTATATATAAACTATAGGTACAAATATAACAATCCAAATGGCGTTAGATTGGTTAAAGTGGTTTTAAAGTTATTATTACGATTTTAAATTTATATGGGTACAGTAATTAGAAAAGTTAAAACCTACTTATTGTAATAATGTGTTTCACCAGTGAATGGTGGTAGGGATGCTAAAATTAGGATTATTTTTATATTTTTATTACTAAAAAATATAAAATAAATGTAATATCAAAGCTAATCTAGAAGCAACGTTACAACTTCCCGTAGTATTATTGTCCTCTATGCAAGGAACCACCGGTAAGTAGGCTATACGAATAATGGAATGTCATTAAAATAAAACTCCTTGTAACATTAAAAATTAAAAATAAAATTATGACGTCTTTGTTTGTGGTAAATAAACTTGACAGCACCAGCGGTCATTCATTGGTCAGTTTTCTACAAAAAGACAAGCAGTAATTGCTAAAAATTTTCAAAGATATTTTGGGCGTTCATATCGGCGTTAAAAACAATATTTCGTGAAATATGGTTCACATACCTTCGTTACTCCTTCAGTGGTTTTGAAATGCAAAAGAGTGCAAGTTTAGAAAAGGTAAATTATATAAATAAAAGTTCATTCCATCGGCATACTTGTGCCATGAGAAGGTGTATCATAAATTTTAATATAGCTACAATATCATCATCTTCCGGCATACACAATTTGCTATTATCTATTCTTTTCAATTTAGCTAAGTTTTATTATAAAACTGAGTTCAGAACGATAATGACAATAATTATGATAATAACTTTACTCTCTTTTGTAGTTATAAGTGCATAAGTAGGTACTATTATTGTTATTCAATTTCTTGAGCTAACATAAAAAATGAGAATATACAACCTGTTTCTTAGTTAGCTGTGAAAAGGATCGTGGATCGATGAAATAGACTTTTCCAACGTCAGAGGTACTTCATACCACAATTGCTTCTCATTGTTACAGATAAATAGCACAGAAGTAGTCTCAAATGCAAAATACGTTAAACAAAAGCCACCGGAGTAAGAAACATTTAAATTCTCTCATAATGTGCATTTAAGTGGTGACTTATCTGTCGAACTATTAAATGAAAATGGTTTCCATATTTCTGTAACTTTAAAATATTTAAGTATAGCTTTTCTTTTACTTTCGAGAAAGTCAAGTGAGCGTAAAAATAGGTAACGTAATGTGTGTCTCTTGTTATTCACTCCAGGGATATGGTAGGAATTTACCCACCAAATACAAAACCCACCAAGTACACTACAGTGTACCCTAAGGGGGTTGAGATTAGGCAGATGACCGGGTATAACACCTTGAATAGTATGTATAGGATTGTTGTCACCACAATCACTATAATGTTCAATGATCTCTCGACATGGTCTTCTCCATCACCTTTCTATACATTCATTCCTCACTAGCTCTTTTCTAGAGTACCTAATGGATGATATGAATTTGAATGGAGTAGATGGTAGGATGACGTATGGACAACATAAATTCAAGAGGAAACTACTGCGCTGAGATAATCTGGAAACCGAGTAGGAAGATAAATATGAAATTTTTCTCAAGGCACACATAATCATAGCTTTATATGCTTGGAAGAGAACTTTTAGGATTGATGATTTCTTTCTCAAGACACCAGTAAATGTAACTGTCCTAATGAAGTCTTCCTATTTGTGTCGGTTAAGTACTTATTAGAAACCTTGCTTAGTTGGTATCCATTAGCCCTTTTATGAATATTGTGTCCTAAAACCGAAAACCCATTTCAGTAAAGGCCCGTTTCCGAAGAAAAGACAACGACGCTTTGGGAATATCTGTGAACAGTACAGCATAACTATCAAACCCCGCCTACAAAAAAGCAGCTCGCTATCCGATCTCACTCCGAGCACGAACGATTTTAGTCAGTCATATATTTTTTCTAGATTTTGTCAATATTCTCTCATTAAGGTTTACTTAAAAACTATTTTTTTTTTCTTGTAAATAAATACCCAAAACAAAACCTCTACTTTAAAAAACTATCAACCGGACGACCATCGTCATCATCATGATGGTCGCCCTTTATCATGTATAAATGGACGTCGATATTTTGTTTATTTCATTATTTTAGCTTCACATTTCAACAGTTTGGTTGTAGTATAGGCGCCTGTAACATTAGAATGTGTTGTAAAACACAAACGTGTTGCACTGATTCTCATTTTGACATTTTATTTTTAAATAATATATTCGTTTCAGCTTTAGATTTCTACAAACACACGACAGAACTTTGGTCCCGCAAAATCGATAAACATTGCATTCATGACAGTTCCGGAGATTCGCTTGTAAAACATTGTACACAACACCGCTCAGGAATAGACCAATACATGTCGTGGAATATTAGAGAAAAGTGCGTCGATAATGATCATAGTTCGTTTTTAAAAAAAGTCTTGTCTATATTAATGTTTTCTCAATAGGAGAACTAAAAAGAAACCGAAAATGCCCGACACCACACATGCCTCAAAATTTGGATCACAATATGTCCAAGAGTTTCTGAATAATAGAGATGCTGTAGAATTAAGTTTGTCTTCTGGTGTCGAAGATTCCAAGTAATTTTTTTTGTATCGTAGGTACTATACTATTTTAAGCTCACCAATAACAAGCAATTATAATAAAAGGCATTTCTTTTAGTGAATCGAATATAGACTCAATGAATGTACAGAATGGTGCAACATTTCCTTTTAAAGAAACTCCAAGCGGCAATCTAAAAGTGCAATCTAATCAGGTATTGAAATCAATTATTATTTACAATTTTATGAACGATGAAATATTGTGAAATATATTTTCTACTTTAATATTCATTAAAATATGTTCCTAGGTAGTTTTCCAATCATCAACTGTAGGAGTTCTCCTGGCAGATCCTACTCAAGCAAAAGTTAAGGTTAAACTTGAAAGTACAGCAATTGGTGAATCAGAAGAAAACACCAACCGTTATTTTGTTAGTAACAACATAAACATTTCTATTAATTTCAAACTCATCATCGCTTTTATTTTAATTTTAAATACATCACATAATGTAATAATTAAAATATCGGAATCCCTTCCTAGTTATATCCCTATTTTTTTCAAAGGGCGTATCAAGTGAGTGTAAACCACAACAGTTGCTCAGATCTGAAACTACAAATGTAAAAATGAAGAAGACCCCTTTAGATAAAACTGCAAAAACTATACATCACAGTATCCGTGAAGATAAAGGTAAAGACTTGGGCAGTCTTGGGTACGCTGTCGCGGAACCAATAGACTGGATGCGAGTTCAACTTCCGAAAAAACAAGATTTGTTCAAGGAATTCTATAGACGAATCCACAATTTTATGTACGTATCAGGTTGACATTATGAAAAACATCGTTGTGTGTCATTCATTCATAACTACAGTGCCACCAACCTATCTGACATTTGCATTTTATATGACAGTCTTTGTTCCACCATCGTTGACACCACTAGCGTCACCACCAGCCGACCACACAAGTTGGTAGCACTATAATTATATTTGCTACTCTACGAATAATGTCGAATAATGTGCAATCTCATCTCTGTTCATCAGCATGGCTTTAGAAGTGGTCGTTCTGTTCTTACAAATTGGTACCTTTTGTCTCTGAGCTTTGTGAGAATGTTGATTGGGGAATCGAAGTTGATGCTATTTACACTGATTTCAGTAGCGCCTTCGACAGAGTAAACCACACAGTTCTCGTGGATAAACTTGGTGCTTTTGGGATCGGAGGATCCTTGCTTGACTCGTTCGAGTCATATTTACGCGATAGAAAACAGGCAGTTGTACTGAGTGGTTTTCAATCCGACTGGTTTTATTCTACGTCAGGCGTACCCCAGGGTTTCCACTTGGGTCCTTTGCTTTTTCTTATTTTTATAAACGACATCACTGCCAGGTGCCAGCATCATAAATTGCAAAGATTCTTTATTTGCTGATGACCTAAAAATTTATAAATCAGTCGTTTCTCCTTGTAATAGCAAACTCATTCAAGATGACTTCAATAGAATTGACGCCTGGTGCGAGGCCAACTACATGACTCTCAATGCTCGCAAATGTTTTCATATAAAGTACTCCAGACAATTAAAATCACTTATTACTGGGTACGATATAGGTGGCAGTAGACTTGTCGAGGTTAACGTTATCCGTGACCTTGGTGTTCACATCGATAGCAAATTGAAATTCAATATTCACACAGATACAAGCTGCTTGTATGCTGGGTTTTATAAAGCGCAACACTGGTAAATTCAAAGACATTAATACAAAAATGCTTCTGTATAATGCGTTAGTCCGCAGCCATCTAGAATTCGCTTCTTGTGTTTGGAGTCCGTACTATAGAGTGCATTCACTAAGAATCGAAATTATTCAACGGGCCTTCACCAGACACTTATCCTTTCTATGTAGGGGATTCTCCCAACGTCAACCGTATAGCGAACATCTCTCAAAATTCATGTGTTACCTCCGGGACAGAAGACAGTTATTTTACATGTGCTTCCTATATAAAATTCATAATGGTCTTCTGGATTCTTGTGAACTGGTTTCGCGATTATCTCTGTCAGTTCCTTGCAGATACCCGAGGCACTGCATTTCCAAATTATTTGCTACACCGTTTGTCCGAACCAATCTTGGTCTTCAGTCTCCTTTGGCGCGTATTTCTGCTGACTGCAATAGTTTGAGTTACGCTAATCCTGATTAAGATATATTTTTCAATAATTTCAGAAAATTTAAGTCTTTGGTCTCTGAGTGCTTATCAGGCCAAACATTGGACTGACAGTCACTTGAGTATTAGTCACGTTAGTTATTGTGCTTTGTTACTATTTTTATAGTGTTAATGTTACGAGGGCGGGTCAAATCCATGACTTTTGAATTTTTTGAACCTCTTTTTGAACCTCGACAAATCATATTTTTTGAAAGGGATAAAAAAATTGGAAAAGCGTTGGACAAAGTGTATAGAGCACAAGGGAGACTACGTTGAAAAATAAAATGATTTATTTATCAAAAATCTGTGTTTTATTCCAAAAGTCACGGACTTATTGGCCGCCCTCGTAGTACGTAATTTTAGGGTTAGTGCTATGTACGCCGTTATTTTGGTGCATATCAGGAATGTTATTGTAATATATTTAATAGTATATAGTTTAATATGTACCATGTGGCTGTACTTATATAATAAAAAATAATAAAAAAATAATGGTTACCTACTCAGTGTGAAATAATTATAGTAGGCTTGTTGATGGATCAAATAAAATGATATACATAATAAAATGATTCATAATTTTTATGTTTTCTGCAGTAATACTGATACGGTTATACATATTGGGCAACAGGAATTTCACTGCCATCACCTGGTCCTCCAAGTATACTCAACTTTCTTCGACAACAATTTCCATAAAGAAATTGAGTTACCAATTGTAAGCTTTATCTGAAAATATTATAATCTTAATAATTATTCAAAGAAGTACACGTGTAATCTAAGTTACCCAAAGAGAGTTGGTGTCAGGTATGCGGCCGGCTGTATAACCTAATTCAAAACCTTGAGCAGTATGGTTTTCAAACTCAATCACTCTCTCGTCTAGTTATCAAAATATGTCATCATCTTTCTTATCCAATGGATCATCAATAAGAGTTTTATCATTTTAATATGATTTCGTTATTGTCTGCTAATTAAATTGGTATAATTATATTCATTTGTTTCCTCGGTAAATTTATACATCTGTAATGAAGCCACCTATTCTGCCTTACTACCTTTACGACTGTTTTAGTGAACATATTTTAACTTTCTCAGAATAACGTGACTCCAGAAGCATTCCGTACTATTTATGAATGGATGATCAACAGTGGACCAGACAGTAGCAAAGTGTTAAGGAGGGACAATATTTTAGATATGTTCTGCGCTGCACAATATTTAGGAATAAAATGTATGTATCTTTATGTACCATAAATTCCCACTGCACACCTTAATAATAATAAACACCAATATTACGAATATTATCAGTATATAAATGCCTCTTGAATCCTATACTCCATACCCCCGAATACTGAAACGCTGCTCAAAATTTGGGTCCAGCTTAACATTTAAGTATTGTCAACATTCACGCTTATTCATACAAATTCCGACAGGTATTTTACATTTAACTTTATAAGTCACTTTATATTCGGGAGTTAGTAAATCGTTGATCACTATGTTTTACTTTTCGTATATCAAATCATATTTCTTAGAAATCACGTGCGACGATTCAATGCTAACTGCCGCACTCAGAGACGTCAATTAACGTTAATGAGTAATTAATGTAAAAAATGACAATTCAAAAATAGTCTCTATTCTCGCCAGGCCTATGGTCTGGATTTAAATGTTTAATTTTTTTTGACGTTAAGTACTCATTAAATTTTTTGACGTCTCTGACTGCGGCACTTGGTGTGCTATATGTTACGTTATAGTTTTGACGATGCACACTTAAGAAAAATACGAGGGTGGGTCAATAAGTCTGTGAATTTTTGAATTTTTTGAACCTTGACAAATCATATTTTTTGGAAGGGATAAAAAATTTGAGAAGCGTTGGACAAAGTGTATAGAGCTCAAGGGAGACTACGTTGAAAAATAAAATGATTTATTTATCAAAAAATCTGTGTTTTATTCCAAAAGTCACGGACTTATTTCCCCGCCCTCGTACTAACAAAATCAAAAAGGCTTTATTCAAAATACTTATTACTATCATAAACTTTGCAAACTGTGATAGGATAAAATCTTGCCTCTACATCAACCATGTCATTACCGAAAGTAGAGATGGCTATATACATAGTTATAATTTAATATTCAGGTTTACAGGACCAATGCTGGTCATTTATTGTGAATGAAAATTTATTCACTGAAGATACAGCATTTGCCTTGTACAGAGAAGCACGTATTAAGGGATTGACACCAGTTGTAGATTTGATGGTAACATATTTTATTATCTAATGGATAACAGTTTTGGATTTCATTCGTAGTATTAGATCATAGATTGTAGTTATAGTTAAGATATTTTTTTTTACATTCCATTAATATTTTATAGCATGGTTGATTAATTGCATCAAAATATAAGTGGTAGAATCAAATAGACCTTGTGATCAACGTATAGCAAAATACAATATTGCCACCACCCCTTCTTCCCTCGCGGGTGGCGTACATAAGAGTTATAATGAGGAACTGGCAGCAGCGTTCCTGGTACACACTAGTAAATTACTGCGATTAATGCGGCAGTTAACATAATATATGGCAGTGAACGGAGGCGGTGAACGGCAATTGGCTTACCCCCTATTACATGGGTCCTGTCATAAGCTGGCAAAATGTAAATGTTAAACCTCCGCCTATCCCTTGTTGGGGAAAGACGTGCATGTAAAGTCAAATTCATCAAAGAAAACAACCTAATTATCAACCATTAAGTTTACTGGTTTATTCTGAAGGTAATTTCAGACGCATAGTTCACCCTTTCACCCTATATAGCTCTGCATCAAGCCTTCGGTTAACTTCGCTGTAAGATATCTCTAGACATGCGCTCTTAAACTAATTTGTAATTGGGCAGAAAATACGTAGTCAACAATTAGTCATCAGCAAATGCTACTTTACACTGTTGCCCTCTAAATATTTTAGGTCCCTCGAGTGATGCGTTTCTTCCTGCCACTGGTTGCATCTAAGGATTTTATTGAATTGGAACCTGAAGAAATATTAACTTTTCTGCAGTCTAATTACATCTGCGTTACAAGGTAAGTAGCTAGTAGAATAAATGAAATATATGTAACTGTAGAACCCCGAACTACGGTAAATCCTAAGATATACCGGTAAAACCGAAGATTTACCAACTCTTATTGGTAAATGTCCGAAGTCCGTGGAATTCATTTGGCAAATCTTAGCATTTACCTCTGGGCACGGTATATGTTGAGAAAAATAAGTCATAACGTGTAAATAGTGTAGTTTAGTTTAGTTTAGTTTAACTGGGCTTTATCCGCACTTAGCCCCCTGATTGGGCCATTGTACGTGTCTCCCTATTATTGCTACTCCAACCATCCCAGACTATCCCAAAAACCCAGCAGTCTTTTCAGACTGCTGCAAGCTTCCGGGACCGATACTGGGGATTGGAGGAGCCTTGCCCGTTCATCTGCCACGCTCCTGCATTCTATAAGCACGTGCTGTGGCGTTTCTTCTGCCTCCATGCATCCTCTGCATAGAGGGCTGTCCGTCACCCCAATGGTAAATAGGTGCTTGTTTAGGGAGCAATGGCCAGTTATTATGCCTATCACCTTTCGGAGTTTGTCCCTGTTTAAGTTTATGAGGTTGCGAGCAAATCTTTTTGATGCCACCGGAACTGCATTCTTTGTTTGCTTACACCCGTCACTGTTTATCCATTCTCTAAAATGGGTTTCCTCAGTTTTGGTGCGCAGCCATGTTTTTATCTGGGCCTGAGGTATGGGTAGCAATGGTTCCGGTCCATATACTGTCCCTTTCGATCCCTTTTTGGCCAGTTCATCGGCTACGTCATTTCCCAATGAGTTGCTGTGTCCTTTGATCCATTGAAGAGTTACTCCGTTCGTACTCGCAATGGATTGGAGTGCATTGTGGCACTCCAGTATCAGGATAGATGTTATCGTGTTTCTTTGTAGGGCTTGTAGAACGGAAGCACTGTCTGAGATTATTTTGACGTTTAGGTCTCTGACATCTCTGGCTGCAACCGCCTGTGCCGCTTTGGTGATGCCAATGCATTCTGCTTGGAAGATTGAGTTTAGTTTGTCCAGTGTTGTTGATATTTTTATATTTAAGTCGTTCGAGAAGACACCAGCTCCAGTGCCATATGTGGTTTTAGAGCCGTCTGTGTATATCCTAACTGTGTAAATAGTGTAAGAGTCACGGCCAAAACAGACCTGAAAAACGTGATAGATGTAAAGGACAACGAATTTTATCAATTGGGAACGAACGAAAACTCTTCGAATATTATATTAGGTAAACATGTTAAATGTTACTATTAACCGACATGGGTTAGTAAGTCGGTTAGGTTAGGTTTGTACATAAACCAACGAATAGCATACGAGCCCAGCGAGCGAAGCAGGGGCCGGCTAGTGCCAGTGATGTGTGTTATTAAAGAATCAAACCTTTATCAAACCTTTTTTTCTCAACACATACTGTGCCCAGAGGTAAATGCTAAGATTTGCCAAATGAATGGTGGAAAAGTCCGATATTCATGGAACTATTCGGACATTTACCATTAAGTGTTGGTAAATCTTAGGTTTTACCGGAATATCTTAGGATTTACCGTTGTTCGGGGTTTTACAGTAACATATATACAGATTTTATAATGGATATTAATATAAGAAAATTAAATATTCCTGATTTAGGTAATGAATATGAATATAACACGCAACAGTGTCTAACAACAATGAATTATTATTTAGTTATTAATTGAAATAAAAAAACATATACAGAAAACGTTAGATTAATTCATTATTTTCCCATTTTTTTACTTCTATTACCATAAAATAATGTATGGTTCAATAAGTTCAACTATTCTATCCATTAAAAGAGAAAATATCAGTATTGGTAGATTACAACCTTTCTTACATTTACAATCTTCAGTTTACAACATAACATGTACAACAGTGATCAACTGAATTTCAATCTAAAAAAAACATACGGTACGAATTGAGTAACCTCCTCCGGTTTTTTGTAGGTTAAATAGAAAGACTTTTGCGGAAGAGGTTCTATGAGGATATATCATTTTAACAGCATAGTGTTCTTCCATATTCTCTTGTAATTATCAAGGTAATCAATATTAGCTATGTAAATCGCAATATACTGCGACTGTAATAAGTACCTTACACTCGTACACGTCTTGATTACTATGTTAGTATGTACCTGAATGGAGTGTTTATACCAAGAAGTGGAACTACTCCAAAAACATAGTCTATTAGATTACACTATTATCTGAAGATAATACCTAAATATTTGAATCATTGTATTCGAACGGCGACGCTTCTCGTAACTTTAACCCACTGTTTACAACTTCTGGATCATAGATATTATATAGGAAAGAGAGAACACTAGCGAAATGTCAAGAATATTATGCGTATGCAATTATGCATAGATCCAGGAGTTGCAAACAGTGAAAAAATATATACCTATGTATTTTTGTTATTTAGCGAAATAGAAGTTCTGATGGCTGGTATCCGATGGCTGTACGCGGACTGGCCGTCACGTCGGTATCTCGCCACGGAGGTCATGAAGTGTGTTCGCTTCGGCCTAATATCACCCTGGCAATTGGTCGACATAAAACGGAATCCGGATAATGGAGAAATTGTTGAAATCGTCAACGAACCAGAGATACAGCAATTAGTGGATGATGGACTGGCGTTAGTAAAAATGAATATATATTATAACGCACATTTAATAAGCATCGCCAAATTAAGCCTTTATATGGTATGTGATCAAATAGTTACCACCGTTATTTGAACCTTAGTTACTTATTATAAGGTTTAAAACTAATTAAAACAATACCATGCATTGACCTTAAAAGGGTTACGTTGGACGTCCAGTGCAAAAAGTTCCAGTTATCTCTCTCTCTCTTCGTCTATTGTCGCATTGGATTATTTAATTGAGAACCTTGTATTGACGTTACAGCCACACTATTTAACTGTATGCCTGACAATTGGTTACTAATGATTTATTATTTGCGTAGTCCTAAGGCAAGGATTAGACAGTCAATAAATATGGTGATACTCGCGATGTTTATTGATGTGTAACCGGAATTTTTATTATTGACGATATTGACAAAAAAAGAATTTTTTAATATACTTTAAGATTCAATATTTACTGAGACCGGTATCACGATATTGGTAGGCGATATTTACACTTTGATTAACCAAAAATTGTGTATTTTTAAATAAAAATAGTCTCGCCTCTGTAGTCTAGTTTATATTCATTTGATGTTAAGCAGAACACTAACATGAGCAAGATTCTTGAAATTTTAGATTAGCAAAACTACTCCAGATGGTCTAAGGATGAATCACTTTACTTATATTAGACTTTAAAACGTAAACGGAATGTATTCACAGAATGTAGCTTGTAAAATAGTTTCAAACTAAGTACAACCACATGAAATTGCTGATGAGTAGGTAGTCTAGGTATATACGTTCCTTTCTTTATTGAATGCATATTTGTATGAATAAAAATATTAAAGTAGTATCGTCTGCAAGATAGGCTCGCCAGAATTATGCCTATCTGTTAGATAAAACTGTCTGACGTAATTTTACCGTTCTTGTTGTAATAAAAACCAATGAGTATTTATTCGGCGAAAAAGCAAAATACATTTTCCGACTGTCTTTTGTTTTAACAACATGAGGACTATCGGCAACTACTGGGGTTAATTGGCACCACATCATAGTACGTAATTTAATCAGATAAGCTCCCAAAATTTATGGATAGAATCTAAAAAGACTCAGATCCAGGAGTGGGCCATCGGTGCGGTGTAAAACCTGAAATCAAAGTGTAACACCGAATACCACGTCCCTGTAAGCTTACTAATATGAATCACTTACAACGAATGCACGCCAACACGAAATTGTTGTGAATGTTACTATTTTTAACGACATGGGTTAGTAGGTTGGTTAGGTGAGGTTCCAACGAGCAGTTTTTCGTGATGGCTTGCATTCGTTGTTACGTGATTCGTATTAGTAAACTTACGGGGGCGTGGTATTCGGTGTTACAGTTTTCGATTTCAGATATCACACCCCCCATCGGTGATATATTTACAAAGATAATTATTGGTTCGTTGTGAACTGAAGACACCGAAACAGCCTAAGTAGTTAGTATTTGTGAAAAAAATGTCAAGATCTTTTCCTCTAAAGTATTGCTATTCAATGTGTACATAATTTTCATACTGCACCAATTCAAAATAATTTTTACCACCGTAGGAAAAAAAACTTAACTAAACTAAATTATTATTGAATACTGATTGATAGTGAAGAACTTTTTAGGCAGGTGAAGGCAGATGATCATATTAACTGTAATTATTTTAAATCAACATTACAGATACGTAATAATAAAATACTGGTACGGTAACAATTCGAAGAATTACTACCACTGGATCGATGTGCTGGGACTCACGGAGCCTGTTGAGAGAAACTGGATAGGGGAGGAGACGGTCTGTACTTTTTTTCCGATATTTGATTACATACATACATACATACATAAATCACGCCTATATTCCCGAAGACCCCTTCGGGCAGAGGTGAACACCCACATAGCACCCACGTTTCGCCAGGCGAACTTGAAAGAAGTCCTACCACCAACCTAAATAACCACCTAATACTGAGGTATAGCTTAAGAAAAAGGTTGAAAGAGAAAGAACTATCTCCAATTAGACCCGGTAAAGGGAAAATAGGAAAAGGCTGTTTTTCTCCTTTTTAATTCTAACGGACTCTCTAATCACTAATGTGCATAATGTGCATTTGCAGAATCATGTGACTTATAAGGATTTCCTTAAGTATTTAGAACAATTCATGGTTCCCAAGGACCAGATGTACCAACAGATGACAATGATGCAATCACCAAGGAGGTGCGATGATATTCCTGGTAAGTAGTCACAGAAGCGTTCTAGAAGTTTTATGCCACTGTCCAATGAAAACAAAACCTGGTTTTAATCAACCTTCAATAGTCACCTCATTTGTATTACATTGCAAAACTCACGTATGTAACCGTATTACGTCACGGCACAGTCAATATTACTACGGACATCAAATATAGATATTCTGTGAATTGCATTCAAATCCCAAGTTCCTTAGAAAACGTATGCGGTTCCGATGTTTACATAGTACATTTATTTGGTAACGGTTGCTTACTCATAAGTGTCTTTACACTTTCTAAAACACATTGACGCTTTCCCTAAACACATTTTAATACAATTTTAATTAAAAAATATATTATTTTGGATACTGTGGGTTTTCTGACATGTAAGACGTCGGGTATGAAAGATAGTTGTAATAAAATTATATACCTACGTTACACTAAAATGAACCAAAAACATTTTGGACTGTGTCACGTGTCACCGTCTCGGTTTAACTAAGCACAGTGGAAGTGTCTTTTGTACTGACGATGGTGTAAATCCACCAACCGTTTTCTAGACCTTATCTGTCTGCCACACTTAGAGACGTCAATTAACGTTAATGAGTACTTAATGTAAAAAAAAACCTTTAAATCTAGACTATACAGACCCGGCAAGAATAGCGACTATGTAGATCTGAATGGTCATTTTTTGTCACTAAATAACGTGCGGCAGTTATCTATCCATAGATTTATGGCACTTGCCCTAGTGGCTAATGAATATAAAATATACTAGTGCAAGCCAGTCAACGCTACGAATGCTCTATGCAATGTTTTTCCCAGGTAGCATGCGAGGTATGGACAGTGATAATGTGGAAACGCGTCGTGCGAACATGGATTTTCCTTTGCCTCTTCGTCTCAAAGGATTAACAGGAAATAAAGACAGGATTCCCACTATGTGCGAGTTCTTTGACAGCAGGCGAAATGTAAGTTTTAGACGACTAATTCTCCCTGACCTGTTCCCAGTCTATCTGGGGTCGGCGCAGTATGTTTTCTCTTCCATTCAAATCGCACAGACGTCATCAAGTCATCCACTGCCATTTGATTCCATATCATCCATAACACTGGAAAGGTGCTAGTGATTAATGAAAGGATAGAAAAGATACGGAAAAGACCATGTCATGAGACCGCTGACGGAGAGAGTGATTGGGATGACAACATTCAATGCCATACTGCTCAAGGTTTTGGCTTAGGGTTTACAGGACGTGCTTTAACGTCGGGGGGACATTTTACGTTGTTTTTTCGCTCCGATACAAGCATGGAATACTTGGAAGATTAGATGTAAACATCATTATTTGAACATTATAACAATATTAAATTATTTTCAAATTATATAATATATTATATAAATTTTATTTTAATAAAAAACTAAATGCGGTGAATTTTTTTGAAAAAATATGACTATACAGGGCGTCCCACGGCCATGCCACACGGAGGGAAAGTATATTAAATATTGAACGTAGGATATTTTACTAAAAGAAGACATCGTTTTATTTTTAATAATAAGTAGAACTGCATTCACAGATTTTTTTAAAATCGCCTACCTCAACCGGGAATCGAACTCGCCAAATGTGATAGAAAAATTACTTGTATTTTATAATAGCGGTTGAAAGGGCTACTCATAAGCATTATTTTTTCCTAAATAACCTAGCATATTAAATGAAACTAAGATCATAAAATTTTTCATTTTATTAAAAAAAAAATGTATCAAATGCACAAAATGTGATCCGTTCTGTTGTATACAAATTCTCACTCTTTTGATAATTTCTCTCCCTGTCGATTTACTTATTTTTGCATGGTGGATGTTTGAAATAATACGTCTAAGTTCATTTTGTAACTCCTGCACACTGTTGTACCGGTTCCTGTAAACTAAATCTTTTACATAACCCCATAAAAAAAAATCAAGTAGGGTTAGATCTGGGGATCTCGGTGGCCATCTAATTTTTCCAAAAGTGCCGATCCAGGAAGGAAAATATTCATTAAAAAACTCGGCTGTTCTCCTACTGTTATGAGCCGGAGCCCCATCTTGCTGGAATATGAGATTTCGTCGATCTGCATCAGGAAGATTATTAATCTCATTTCTTAAAATCTCAAGTATTTATAGATATCTTTCCGTGTTCAGAGTTCCTTCGTAAAAATTTATTAAGAGAACCCGGTTACTTACAATCCCACACCAACAGTTGAAAGAAAAACGCAATTGATCATTAGTCTCGCGGATTCGTAAGGGATTCTGTCTGGACCAAATGCGATTATTACGCCGGTTGTGTATGGTAATTGTGAGCTCATGTAGAAATGCATACAAGTACCTACTACACTTCATGTATCGCTTTATTATTATCATGTACTTACACCACGGAAATCTCGTATCTCAAATGGGTAGGTCTTTGAAATGATAATGTTAATTGTTGGAAGCATGGCCAAGTCAGAGGAAATTTCCCTGAACAAAATTTTAAATAAAATGAAAAAATTTATGATCTTAGTTTCATTTAATATGCTGCTGATTATTTAGGAAAAAATAATGCTTGTGAGTAGCCCTTTTAAACGCTATTATAAAATATAAATAATTTTTCTATCACATTTGGCGGGTTCGATTCCCGGTTGAGGTAGACGATTTTTAAAAAATCTGTGAATGCAGTTCTACTTATTATTAAAAATAAAACGATGTCTTCTTTTAGTAAAATATCCTACGTTCAATATTTAATATACTTTCCCTCCGTGTGGCATGGCCGTGGGACGCCCTGTATACGTGTATTAAATTCTAAGTTATAACAGGTGAAACGTCTTGCTTAAACACCAGTCTCACATAATCTAAATCATTGCGAATTGCAATCAATAAATATGAGATTCTGTTATTTCACTATTAATCAGTGATTATTTTTACCATAGGACGACGATCGATCGCCATCCCCGCAGCGCTCTCCACCTCTTGAAATGGAAAACCTCTCAATGTCTAGACGGAGTCCTGTATTGGAGCAAAAGAAAATGCATACAGAGGTATTAATAAATGAATAAAGCCACAGAAAATTAAAGTACCTACTTCGGATCTTAAACCAAATATAAATTTTTGTTCTCATTATTGAATTTTCTATACAATAATTCACCATCATCACCTGTCATCTGTTATGGATGCTATGTTAGGCGCCATGGAATAAGGCGCGAGCCTATTGCCATCTATCGCAAGAAGAGTTGTTTATGCTAGACTGGGAAGCTCTTGGCCTTCATTTTACCTGATAGTATGTGACGATAAGGGCCATAAGGGCATAAATGAAGATGGAATCGAGCTTCACCTCGAACCCTCAACCACAGAGGGGCTGGCTATCTCATCACAAATTGCCGGAACCCGGAATGCTGTTAACATTATTATTATGGCAACAGATGAACAATGGTGGTAGCTAGCCACCACCCGAACCGAGTACAAATTTGGTATAAGAGGAACAAAAAAAGTGGTATAGGAGGAACGCTGCTGTCCATTACTCATCCCTATTATATTATTAAACAATTTAAATTTGTTCTCTTGAATTTTTTTATAGGAAAATCGACGTGGAAATCAACAATCTCCTCCGTTTTGTCGAAAGGACCAAGTACAAGAAATCCGTACTTGTGCAGTTCATCAAAACCAAGTACTTTTTTTATTGTTATTCGTACCATAGTTTGGATCAACATTGATGTCTCGAACAATTATTTTGATATTTAGGCATATATTTTTATCTTCTCCTTATTCTTATCTAGTAGTGTGTAGTCACAGCGTTTGTTTTCGAACTCCTCCGAAACGGCTTGTTTTTATGACAAAGAATATTGTGATTGGAAACAGTATTGTGATTCGAAAAATTATAGTCTTGATGCGGGAATCGAACCCGCGTCCTCTGCAATCCGGGCGGGTACTCTAACCACAATATTCTTTATACTAATTTTTCTAACATTTTCAAAGTTCAAATTAAAATCGGAATAGTGATTTTTTTTTTGTGTTTAATTGATAGGTCTGATGATTAGGTCGTAGGCTATTTTGAATACCCCTGGCAGTAATGATGACAAAACAACGTTTTGCCCTTATCACCTAGGGTTAAGTTTATGTCCCTAGGGCACCTAAAGGCGAGATTACACCAGTGTGCTGAACTGTGCGGCACCGAGTATGACCAAAGAAATCATTCGTGCCGCACAGTTCAGCACACTAGTGGAATCTCGCCTTAAGGTTTTGCCCGGTCAGCTAGTATGTAACTAATAGTATTATTGTGTATCATTAACATAGAAGGAGCTATTAGAATCAACAGACAAAACATCCGCTGATGAGATGAACTCTACGAACAGCGAAAGCACCACGAGTACTGGAGATACAAGTGTGACAGAATTGGTAAGTTTTTTACCTAGTAGGAAAACATGCCAAGCAATTGAGGCTTCTTGACACTGTTATTTATATCACCATATACAATACATACATAATTATAGGTATTATATCAAAATTATCTAGTAACGGATGCATCTGTCAACAAACTTGTGTGTGATGCATGTTTGTGAATTTTAATGTCATGTTTACTACAAGCAACAAATTGGTGGTTAGAAAAAGTTCGAAAAATTATGATCTTGATGCGGGAAACGAACCCGCGTCCACTGCAGTCATGTTTACTAGTTGGCGTATAACGCCAGCAATTTGGTTCATCAGCCCGGCTAGCATGACCACCGAAACACGATATGATATAGCCATTTATCGAGTTGAACAGTAAAAAATCTTTGGGTTTAATACTTGAATAAGTCTGAATTTAATAATTGAATATGCCTCTAAGGCTATATAATTAATCTAATGATTTTTGTAGATTCAACGCGATAAACGGCTATATAAATTTTTGTGTTTGGGTGGTCATGTTAGCTGGGCGGGAGGCATGTGCTAACACGTTTGTTGAGGGCGGTTCTAAAGTAGGTACATATTGCCTTCCAGGCCGTACCTACCTTTTTGCCAATTCCAAAGTCTACGCTTAGCATATTTGCTCTACAGAGACGAAAGGAGAAATGCCAAGTTATAAATACTATATATAATGATGATGTGATATTTTAGAAGTGCCTTAAGTGTTCATTGCAGCTTCGATCCTGGATCATTATGTAAGGGAGACTCTCTTACATGATGGTCCAGGATTGAAGGCTTTGTCCTGTCCCAAGCAAGACATCAAATTATTATTTGGTACGATACGTCGTTGTTGCCAAGGATACTTAGACTTTGTGACATACCTACTTGAAAATATAAATGATCATTAGTGGTTCTCGACTGATGAATATGACCTTGGTCGTTTTTGTTGAGCAAACGTTAACAATGTATTTATGCTGCGAAATAAATTTGGTGTTCGTGTTTGCCAGTTCCACCAAAAAGTCTAGCCACGGATTTCATTTCAATCGTTTTTGTATTCTTAATTAACACAGTTTAGACATAAAAAAATACTCGTAGCAATATGAAAATTCAATTAATAATATAAAAGTTGCCTGGTTATTTATAAAAAACTATATTCACATTGCAAAAAAAATACATACTCAACGTTCAAGGTATGCCTTTTAATTTCATCGGCGTCTTTTACCAGGTTTCAGCGGTGAAAGTAATGATATATTTTTTATTTGTAAAGGGTTAGCGATAAATGGTTTTATATACGAAAGTCATAGCACGCATTATAGTCTTAAGAATTTAAATCTTGTAACATACTGCCGCGGACAATACCGAAAATAAAATCATATCGCTTTGCATTTAGTTATATGTAATTCTATTCAATGTATTGCAAACTTGGTTTTGCCTTGATAAATAAGAATCGCAATTTTTGTTATTGCAGCCCTTTTTAATGTAACCGCGAAACGTGGGTGCTAGTTCACCTCTGCCTACCCCTTCGGGGATATAGGCGTGATTTATGTATGTATGTATGTATGTAATTTTACTTGCTACATTTTTTAGGGTAACGTACCTCGACAGAACGAGAAGAGGCATAGTGTGGCCGCCTCTTTCCTGGCAACTGCAACAGCTGCTCTGGCTGGTTCTAGAAGGTAATGTCAGGTGGTCGAGTCTTTCAGTAGTGACAATAACATTCGGTAACACTCGACAAAAATAGTGATGGGGAATGGGCAGCAGCGTTCCTCTTATACCACCCAGCAATGTACTGCGTTTTTGTGCCCTACAAATGGCATAAGGCTCGCCACCTATTACATGGGACCTAACATAATTGGCGAAACATGGGTGTTGATTCACCTCTGCCTACCCCTTCGGGGATATAGGCATGATTTATGTATGTATTGTATTGTCTTTCAGAATGACGCTCGGTTTGTTCAAATAGTTAGATGGCGGGCTATCAGCCACAAACAAAGGTTTTGTTATTAGAGCCCACCTTAAACCCCAATAATTAGCACAGCGCCAATTAATTTGGATACTCGTCAACACAGATCCTTAAGCATCAAAATAACACCACTTTCATTACACAAAATCCACTCTGAAACAATTTTTTTATTAATGAAAAAAATCTGACTGCCACCATTGAAACGCGCCAATCGCCAAAGACTTCAAAGTTTATGCTTATTGAATTTGTCTATGGACATTGAATATTTTACGAATATTAAATTATTATAAAGTTAAGATTTATAAATATAAATTAACATATCTATCGTATTTAGAAACACTATTTATTTTATTTTTTATTTTGCTGCTGCTTCGGATGCACAGCCGGTTTTTCTGTGCCTCTTAAAAGTCGTCATATTTGTTTTATTAAATAAATATCTGTCAGAGTAATGTTTACTGTTAAAAAAATGTGTATATTTGTGTAATAAATGTCTACGGCGATGAACAATATAAACATTTTGTGAAAAAAAGTGCATTTGATGAAAAAAGCGATGAGCATTTTCGTTGTCGGTCTACCACGTCAGTCCCCATCAATAGGCTGTAAGTGTAAATTTGCCGCCAAACTCTCCCAAAATGCATTAAAACGTGATAGATACATCCGCTTTTTAATGCGATTCAAACTGAAGAAAGTAGATCAACGTAGCATACTCGTGGCTTATTGTACTATTACTTAGTTTATAAAAAATACCTTTGCAGAAACATTATTAGGATTTTGTATTGTTATCTCATCATGCTTATTACCTATTGTAAATAGTATTATTATATAATAAGGGTAGGTATAGTTTGCGAGCTATTGAAAGGTATGTATGGCAGGTGATAAATTGAAGGATTGTCTACAATAAAAAAAATTGCATATCCTGTGTTACAGTGCTTGCCAACCTTTTTCTGAGGAGGTGATTCTTCTAAGTCTAAAATGAACTTTAATATTATTATTACTATATTTTTTCCTTGACAGAGGGTCTCACAGTCCTCCTTCGGGTCCACGAGTGGGATCAAGTGTCGGAAAAACAGAGGCTCTTCAAACCAATACTTCCCCCGAAAATAATTTTCTCAGCCCACAAATTTCCCTCTTCAATCGCTCCAAGGAGGCATTAGCTAGAGAAAACATGTAAGTTAAAGCTGTAGACAATATGTAACCAAAATAACGCACATCCTGAATAGTACCCATGCTACCATAGTCATAATAATATATAAACTATGATGTTATTAAAAAATCGAAACCGTAAAATACTAAAATTACATTTACATATTTTGAATTTTTGATATCACGACAGTTTTTATATCTAAGTTAGTTTGTTTGTTATAGTTATTAGTTAGCATGGGTAGTGTTCAGGGTGTACGTTATTTCTGGTACCTACATGTTTCAATATCAAATTACAACCAAGCAATATCTCTATTGCGATAGATTAAAGATTAATAAATTTAAAATAAAACTGTAGGTACGGTCACACTTCACTACCCAAAATAGTAAAATTTCGAAAGTAAAGAAAACGATGTGTAAATAAAGTAAAAATTACTACTTTTTATCAAAGAATAGAAAATAATAAATATTATTAGCGCCTGTTCTAGATGAAACAGCACAACCACTGTGGAAAATAGGCACTATGAATAAAATAAGGCTTGGTTTTAGATGTAAATATAATATAATCATTATTATATGAACAGGAAATTGAATAAAAATAATTAAAGCTTAATTTTGCTTTAAATAGATCCATCTTCAGGTTGGATTTTTAGACCTCACCTGGAAAAGTCGCCCACACTGAAAATTTAAAAACTAAGTAATAATAAGCTTTATTTAAAAAAATATATGATAAAGAACAAACTGTGCTCTTATGGCATCTCTCTTTTTTCGGCGTTTTTATAATCGTTGTAGAATAAATTACAGATACTATAGGCAATGCGTTGAACATTTTCAGGAACAAGTTATCCACTTCCAATCTTGGTCCTCCGAACAAACCCTATATGACACCAGAATCATTGTTTAATTGGGACCAGGAGACGGTGTTGGTTTTCGGCGGAATCGACCCACACACGTCTTATGGGGTGGGCCGGAACACAGGAAAGAACATATACAGGTCGGTCCATAATACATACATATATATACATACATAAATCACGCCTATATCCCCGAAGGGAAGGGGTAGGAAGAGGTAAATTAACACCCACTTTTCGCCAAATAAGTTAGGTCCTGTGTAATTGGTGGCGAGCCTATTGCCATATATCGGGCACATAAATCGCAGTATATTGCTAGCTGGTATGAGAGGAATGCGGGTGCCTCTAGCTCTTCGCTGTCTTTACCCATAGTCGCGTACGACACCACGGGAAAGATGGGGGTGGTGATAATTGTATAATTGTATTCTCCTCTGCCGCCACCACACGGTCCGTAATGACATGCCTATAGATATGGCTAGGAAACCATGATAGATAAGGCCAAATATGGAACCTTTTACCAAAAGATGGTGTGAGGCAGGCAGTCGGCTGTAAAACCTAAGCCAAAACCTTGAGCAGTATGAATTGGAATGTTACCATCCCCATCACTCTTTCTCTCTGTTCATGGGTTCTGTCGAATTCGAACATTTTATTTTCGAATTCGACGCAACCCATGAACCCATTTCATTTAACATTTCCATTCCAACACTTTCTTAAACATTCATTCATCACCAGCACATCATCAAATCGGGTATTGACATGGCCATCTAGCACCAACTATGTACTCCAACAAAATATTGCAGATTTGATCCCGTTACGAATGTCTGGGAAAGCGTTGGTGAACTTCCGGAACCGAGGCATCATCATTCCGTGGCGTTTTTACGAGGCCGAGTGTACCTTGTGGGTAAGTAAGCTTTGTAAGTGGCTCAATTGTTGATAGTGCGTATGTAGAACGTTAGTACAAAATGGATTAATAACATTATGTAGGTACCTGATTAATTATTTTGGCCTTTTCTACGAACAGCACTAATTCGTAGTCTACGTGCAAGCAATCAGGGTACAATTTGTTTCTCAACGTTGCCTTTTATCGGAAGTGCGCTTTAGATGCGATAATAATTTATGTATAAGCCAAACATAAATATTATTTATAACAGCCAGCCAAACGTAAACAGCATAAACATAAACAGCCAAACATAAATATTATTATAACCACAGATTGATATATCTGTGATTATAACATTAGACGGGCGCCTTGGTCGAATGCTCAGATTGCTGGGTATTGGCCAAGAGGTCCCGGGTTCGAATCCTGGTAGGGGCAAACATTGTGATGACCACAAATGTTTGTTTCCGAGTCATGCTTGTGTATATGTTTATGTAGTATATTTTCAACATATATATACATAATTATATTAAAAATATCCAAAGTCCATCATCTAGTATCCATAACACAAGTGCCTAGGCTACTTACTTTGGGCTAGATGATAGGTGTGAGTGTAAAAATATTTATATATTTATTTATTTATTATTATTATAAAGAATACTTGGTTTCTGTAGTTTTACTGTCAGCTAGTTATTGTTTTTTTTAATTCATTCTTTTACAAAAAAATAGAGAGGTAGAAAACCTTTTTTTTGTAAAAAAAAATGTGTAGCAAATAATTTTCTGAAATGTGTGTGGGTTGTGTTAGGTCTTCTTCTTCTCCCTGCCCTGTTCCCAGTCTATCTGGGGTCGGCGGAAAAGACGGACTTTTAAAACTCATGTACTACGAAGTACAGTGGTACTAGAGCTTTGGTGCCGTAACAAATGGTAAGGCTGACGTGTTCTGTCAGAATACTTGGGCCAAAATTAATCCTCCGTTCATCTAATTAAAATTAACTTTCTTTGTAACTATTTCTTATCACTGCTGGGCACAGGTGGTGCCGATCCCCGCGATGACGACATGCGCGGCAAATCAGCCGTAGTTTCCACCGCCTGGAGCTACGAGCCTGTCAGCCGATCTTGGTAAGTTTGACTGTGCCTTCATCCAAAGAAGAAGAACTAAAATAGATGTGTTTAATGAAACAATATTTGCAAAGCTAAAAAATATTTTTTTAGACTTCTGGAATTTTGGATTTTTCCACGAACTCTACTAATTTACAATCTAGGTCAAATCAGATAACGTACGCACTAGTCGCGAGGCTGTCAATATGCTGAGCTGGGACAGTTTGAGACAAGTTGCGTTATTATGTTTAATATTTTTGTCTCTCTGTGTGTTTCTTTCTTTCTTTCTTTCTTCAACTTTACCGCTCCTTTTAATTCATATTATCATTCACAGCTAATGACGTCACGCGGCGTTTTAGCAAATATGGCGAATTGCTAAGTACTTTTGTACTTACATTTTTATAAAATATATATCATTGTATTTGTATTTTGTATTTGTATCCGTATTGTCACCACCCCAAATCTCTCCCTACGGATGTGTCGTATAAGGCGAAAACAGTGTTGAAGAATAGAAAGCAACGTTTCTGTTATACCATCTATAATAATACGAGTATACTGAGATAATGCTTTTATGTTTAATAATTTTGTTTCTCTGTGTGTTTCTTTCTTTCTTCAACTTTACCACTGCTTTTAATTCATTACCTTTTAAATGTACCACCCAATGTTTGTAATGTGGCATGCAATAAATAATTTGAATTTGATTTATGTGCCCTAACAAAATTGGCAAAACGCGGGTGTTAATTCACCTTTTCCTACTAAAATAGGTGTGATAATCATATACTCTTTAAGGTACAGCGAGAGCGGCCTCGCAGTGCCAAGGAAGAATTTCGGCTTGGTTGTGCACAGGATGGCCCTTTATGCCATCGGAGGGCAGGACAAAAAAGGAAGGTATAAATGATTGGAGTTGTTGAAAGCTTGAATATTTTAAATATTGTAAACTTTTTTTGTGACATTGGCACGATTATCAAGTTTTATATTCCTTGCTCGTTGATTTATACAAAACAAAAGTTTGCCTATATTGTGTCTCCTGATGAAAGTCACTTAGGCTCAATTTACGTGTTTTAGTGTAATCTTGCATGGTAAAATGACTTTTACGCTAATTACATAAGGCACAAACTTAAGTCTAATAAAGTCGCGCGTCTTCCGCAGAAATGTCACCCCTTTCAGTATAAAAGTCAACAACCTAACGTTGAATTTATTTTATTTGGAAAATAAATCGAACCCTTCAACGTAAATTGAGCCTTAGGCTATAGACAGACGGACTGTATTGCAACTGCGCTATCATCTTTTAAATGCAGTTAGCACGACAACAATAAAGGTGCCAACCAACCCGATTGCGATCGCTTCGCGTGCCGTTGGAATTTGAACTGAACCCAATGATCACTAAGTCAATTTTCCTTTATCGAGGGTTCTGCGCTCCGTGGAACGTTTCGACCCGAAGTCTGGCTCTTGGGGCGAAGTTAGGTCGATGAGGGTGGCGCGGATGGCGGTGGCCGCCATCAAGTACCGCGACTACATCTGGGTGGCTGGCGGCATGACGGGCGAGAAGAAGCGACCGGTCTGCAAGATCGTGGAGTGCTACAACTCTAAGACCAATGAGTAAGGTTTAATTACCAACAGTTTGTTCGGTACCGACTTTCGTTCGGATACACTATTGTTTTAGTAAAGCTATTATGGGGTTCCGAGAGGGTCAATCGGCTAGGCGTCAATCACGTAGATTTAAGATGGTTTACAACGCTTGCTTGATGCTAGAGTCAAGCATTTAAAAGCTTTTTTATGTCTGTTTGATTTATTTGACCTAGCAACAGAACAGAATTCGCTTTGAACTATCAAAAATCGAATGAATTTTGACACTTCAAAACGATAAATGGCTATTTCACATAGTGTTTCGGTAGTCATGCTATCCGGGCTGATATGAATAAACAAATGTTGAGTTTGATTATGTAAATGTATTGCAGATGGACCCAAATACATAGTCTTCGCTTTCCGAGATGCTTTGCGACACTATTCGCTATGAACGACAAGTTGTACATAATCGGTGGAGCTGGAAGGATATCAGATAAGGTAACTATAAACTACCTGCCTTACAAAAATATTTCGGATGCCAACAAACAGATATTGTACAAAATGCTGGTGTGATATCTACAAAAAAGGCGTGAGAAAGCCAATTTTTGACAAGCTATTGTTTTCTTCGTAATACGTCAGTTTCATACATTCCTATTCAGTAGGCCTATTCCCTAACTTTTTTGACAGTTGAAAGTGATGATCACCGAACTATTTACTAATACATTGCTGTTATCACAGGACAAGTGTCACAATAGCATTATAGTAAAGTAGTAATGGATAAGTAAATAGTTCGGTGATCATCACTTTCAACTGTCAAAAAAAGTTAGGGAATAGGCCTACTGTTCGTTCGAATAGGTTGGCCACTTGTCTAGGCCCCCAGGTAGGCCTAGTCTAGCTCGGGACGTGGACTAAATCTCTGTGTGTGTTTTGTCTCGCGGGTTTAGTGGGAGTTAGAGCGAGAGGGAAATATTTTATTTTATCGCGAGGAGATTTTCTCCACGTCCCGTGCTACGGGGGCAGGGGTACATGAGTAAATAAACGGAACAGAGTAAAAGCTTGTCACCTGGCTGTGCGAGCGTAAACCGGTTTATTCCAGTCTCGTCTACCGGCCAGTTGACAAGCTTATTTTTTCTGTTCTGTTTATTTACTAAAGTGGCAGGGGCCGTTCGTTTGGAAAGTCAGTGTTCTCCTAACATAGGTCTTAAACACCTGCCCGGCTAGCATGACCACCCAAACACGATAAGATATAGCCGTCTATCGCGTTGAACTTACAAAAATCATTGGATTTTCGACAGTTTAAAGGGATAAATAACTATCTTTAATAGCCATTATTCAAATGTTAAAATCCAATGACTTTTTAACGGTTCAACCCAACAAACGGTTATATCATATCGTGTTTCGGTGGTCATGCTAGCCGGGCAGAGGCGAAACGTTAACGATGTTTAGGAGAAAACAGCGAACAGTGTGGGCACGATCGACGTGTGGGACTGGAAGACGCGCGAGTGGAGGCCGGAGATCGACATGTCTATACCAAGGCATGGCCATGCGCTGGCGTACCTCGGCACTCAGCTCATCATCATTGGTTATTCTTTTTTACAATTATACTTACGAAGAACGCATTATGTACGATTTTTGGCGGAATTGAGTTATAGTATGCATATTTGAAATCAGGAAAACGAGGTCTATAACTTTGCCAAAGACACCATATCAATATTATATATTCCTAGTCCTATTTTTACATCAATCGGCCATACAAGTAAACTAAGAAAAAAACTTTGAACGCGTTTTTTTTTCAGAAGTTGTAAAAAGGTAGATAATGCGTTTTTCGTAAACGCGGCAGAATAATAGGTCCTTGCTAATGAAATTGGTGTTTTGTATGGAAGGAATATAAAGTCGATTTCAAATTTTGCTGCTACAGCACTGGCGCTACGGTAAAAACTCTTACTCGAATATAGGTATTTATATAAAGAAATATAGGTATTTATAAAATTTATGATGATAGAAGCCAAAGAAATTAGTAATAAGGAAAAACAAATAAAAGACTTTTCAAAACTCAAGTGTATGCCAATGCCAGCTAAATAGATTAAGGGCCTGTTTCACATTCGATAAGTAAGTTATAAGTAGCTTACTTTGCAGTTCCATTGACATATAGTTCATATTACAACTGTCAAATGGTCTGCGAAGTAAGCTACTTAGAACTTACTTGTCGATTGTGAAACAGGCCCTTATAAATTTAAATTTGGAATTCTTAACCGAAGAGGGGATATTTCAGATCAAAGTGGCCAGTACCTACAACAATACGCTAACTTCATTTATGTAAGGACCTAATATAATCATTATTTTGTTCACAGCAGAGGTGTTATACATAGATCACGCCTATATATCCCCGCAGAGGCAGAGGTGAATTGACACGCACGTTTCCCTAACTATATACTCATATAGGTAAATAGGGGGCGAACCTATTGCCATATACCGGTCACCTAAATCCCAGTTTGTATATTGCTAGGTGATATAAAGAGGGAAAGAGATACTTGAAATGTTGACAATTTTATTCTGCTCTGCCGTCGTCAGACGGCAAATCTCAAAAATGCCTGATTTGAAATTTATTGAACTTTGCTCAAAGCATAGCGTCAGCAAGCAACCTACAAAAAACTGTGTCACTTAAATTGCAGACATAAGTATTCAAATGCATCATTACGTCACACTCAAGACCTCGTAACAAATAACATATTTCTTATATTTTTGCAAAGTCAAGTGGCTTCAGTCAACCCAAAGAAGGTTGGTGTCAGACAGGCGGCCGGTAGTAAAACCTAAGCCAAAACCTTGAGCAGTATGGATTTGAGTTGTTGTCAGTCCAATCACTCTCTGTTCATCGGTCGGTCTCTCAAAATGGTCCATTCCATCTCTTTTCTATATAATCATTCATCACGAGCACCTTTTTGGTGTGATGGATGATACGAATCAAAAGGGAGTGGATGGCTTGATGACGTCTGACCGATATGCATAGCCTAGAAAACGTAGTGCGCCGACCCCTGATAGTTTGGGAACAGGGCAGATAGAAGAAGAAGTTTTACAGCTAAGCAATGTTCGCTAAAGTCGGTTGTGGCTTGGGTGACCAAAATTGTATTAGATACATTGTTGGTGAGCTATGCGTGCTTTCCCTATGTGCTTGGGAAAGCACGCTCATCCAGCTATAAGTCAGTAAACGCTTACTAGCACTGGCCCTATACTAGTTACACAGATTTTGCCAGGACCAATACCTTAGTGTATATTCGCAGTACTACGACGTAAGAACTCAAGACAATATAATTTTGATCACCCATGCAATTACCGGACTTAGCGGACATTGCTTAGTTTATACAATAGTAATCCGGGCGCGTTAGAAACTTGCCGTTGAGCTCCTCTGGTTTTAATTTAGTACATCGTAAACCACCCCCATCTCTCCCGTAGGTGCCGTACAAGGAGACTAAGGGTAAAGACAGTAATGGGCAGCAGCATTCCTCTTATACCACCTAGCTATATACCTACTGCGATTTACGTGCCCGATATACATGTGGGCTCGCCCACCTATTACATAGGACCTTACTTAATTGACGAAAACTGGGTGTTTAATTCACCTGTGTCTACTACCCCTTCGGGGATATAGGCGTGATTTATGTATGTATGTTATTCGTTTATTCCAGTCAGGTTTATCGAGAATTGTTGAGGAAACGTTTATATCAACACATTTTTGCACATACTGTTAAAGCTTAAGTGCGTACACTTACGCATTGTTACCGACAAGAACGAACGTGACAAATTCTTGCAAGAAGTCCTTCAAACTTTCTTGGGAAATTTATGACAAGCAAAACGTGTGTCTATAATTTTCTGGCACAGCGGGCGTGAAATATAGCACAAGATGCATATATTTTAGTTGCCTGTTGTTTTAATTACTATATAATTTAAATAGTCAATAAAACTACATACATACATAAATACCTATATCGCCGAAAGGGTAGCCAGAGATGAATTAAACAACCACTTTTACTTTTAATGAAATTAGGTCCCTTGTAATGGCCTATTAAAGGTGGTGATGGTGGTGAGCCTATTGCCATCTATCGGATACTCAACAAAATTCCGCCTGGTGTTCTGTCCTGTGTATAAATTTGTCATGTAACTTACATTGTCTAATTGTGCTAAATATTAATATGTATTGTATTATATAATTAGCGCAACTTCTTGTTCAATTCAATTCATTCATTCATCACACCGTAAAGGTGCTTGTGTATAATTTGAGAAACGTAGGTGTAAACAACTAATCAATAAATCAAAAATCGCAATAGCTCTTGTCAGTTTTCAGTCTGTTTTTTCTTTGTCACTTATGTTTACACTTATCCTGCTGTCATATTCAAATATCTATCAAAATATATATAATCACAAAGGAGCGGTTATTAATTCACATCTGCCTCACCCTTCGATGCTAATGCGGTTTATGCATGTATGACATGTATGTTGTGGTCTTCTTAGGTGGCGTAACCACAATCTACATGCGCGCTCTGAACAACGTGGAGTCGTTCTGCTGCGAGCGTGGGGCCTGGATCAGGGGGGTTGCCACGCTGCCCTCCCCTCTATCGGGTCACGGCGCCGTCACCCTACCGCCAGCCTCCCTCATGTAACAACCGACACATGGCACCACCGAATATCGAAATTCTTGGTTGTGTGTGGCTCATTGAATTTTCATTTAAATTTACGTAAAGATATATGAAAAAACTAGTTTAAAATAAAACTAGTTTAAAAAGAATAAAATTTTAATCGAAATTTAGCTTTGTATAAGTATCTAGATGACAGTGGCGTGGCGTGAAAAAAAAAGTTAGGCAAGCCACAATCAAAATTAGGACCCACAAAAAATAGGTACTGACATGGGTAAGAACAAGTGGATAGGTCAGTGACCTATCAACTTGTCCTTACACCGATATTGGTCTAAAATCTCCAACAGTTGTGATGATAATACTTCAGCGGTGCGACTCGCGCTAACATCAAAAAAACCTACGAATCTCTCCGCAAGACGACGCTCAGCTGTTCTCTGTGACTCAAATCAAGAGTCTCATCGATCATATATCACATAATGTTTCAGTATAATTACCACGATTATCCGAATTTACACTTTCGTCGTGCCCGCGAAACGCTAATTCTTGTTTACCTAAGAGAACAACTGTGTCTATGAAACGTTTTAACAGAATACGATTACGCTCGACTTTGCGATTATGAGCTTCAAAATTATTGTTAAAATAGTTTTCTATTCTACTATTTCCAAATTCATGCAACGCTAAACAACTACGCATATGTTTCTCACTTTGAACATTTTTCTAGCAGAGTTTGATAAATTATTAATATCAGAAAATCCCGTTCGATTCCAAACGCTGCTTGAATCAGAAAACAAAAGACACGGAAAACAAAACATTTTATTTAATAAACAACTGCATGTAAGCCAACTATATTTATCATAAAGAGAACTGTGGAAATGCTTGAAAAAACCGTCTTTACGCTTGTAATCTATTTACATATTTACATGTGCATCAAAGCGGCCATTATTGTGCCGAGAGAGAATAAACCAAAATTATTTAAAAACTAAAACCTACCAATTAAATCCCTGCAGAGCTACACAATTCACAAAATCACAATACACCTTTATAACAACAACACAGGTTAGTAAAATTTTACTATTTCACTGAATTACTGCTAAAAATACAATAAAACTAATTAATTACGTTAAGTTTATATGAGTGCAAGCAAATTTTAAAACAGAATAACCTGGCGTCTGTGGGCATGACGGGAGCCGATGAATATTTCTCAGCAAAGCCAGAAAGAGAGATCATTATACAAACAAAAGCCGTGTTAAAAAGGGAAGGACGATTCAACCCGGTCCGGAGCGGCTTGTTGGAGCGGCGCACAACCGCGATATTGAGTGCAGTTCAGTGCAGTGAAATTAGCTTTTATGGCTATTGGAATAAGATCTAAAATATTTACTTTTGACGGAACTTGTTTTCGTGGGAGTTTATTACTAATGTGTGCGTGAGTCGTAGTGTATCGATGCATAAGCGCGTAGGCTGCCGAAATGCCGGCTTGATGCCGGCTTGTAGGCAATCTTTAGGTACTATTTCTCGTTGCGTGCGCCTGACAAGACTACGCTTGTCTGTGTGCGTGCTGTATAGCAGGCGTCCATAACTCGATATTTAGCGAGTTAGTTGAAGGAATCTAGAGAGCAGGAGCGAATTGTATGTAGGTACCTGTGTTGCATATTGTTTCGCGCGCGTTTAATACTGTTATGATAAGATTTTATTGATGGATTTTTTTTATTTGTTTATAAAATGGTATTGTACTTGCATTATGGTAATGATTTTTTTATGCTCGCTCGTTTGGTACGGCTGTTGGGAATCGGGTTATATGGACGCTCCGCCACTGCTAGATGATGAAATACCAAATTTAAATTTTTCGTGGTTATTTGATGGTTTTATCTTTCGATAAATTTGAATGAAACGTTTCTTTGCCTCCCTTTATATCCAATTATAAACTGATTATAATAATTGTATAATAAATTGGTGTTATGTGTTTGTGAGATTGTTATTTAAAGTTGAATATTGTGTTGGTTCGCCTAAATATCATTAAAATAAACATTGTTTTCCCTCAATAATGTTGTTTTCATTTCACAGTAGGTATGTATTAAAAATTAAAGTATTAAAAATAAAAATAATAATAAGGCCACAAGTGGCAAGTAAGAATGACGTTAAACAATGGAAACTTGTGTGATCCAGTCGAGAAGGCTTCCTATTTTATAACGCGCGATAAGCAACCCCATCAATTTGTAACTTTTTGAGAAGAATGAGCATAACCTCGACAACTTGATCTTACGATAACGCGAAAATGTTATTTATTACGGAAAAATTGTATAAACTCTAAAACTACTCGTATCTAAATCATGATTATAAAATATTTATCTATAAAGTTAATTATCAGTAATACGCAATTCATTACATTTTTGGAGTGAAGTACCTATTTTTCTTCTATAGATCACAATCGATAAGTAAGTTTTAAGTAGCTTACTTCGCAGCTCATTTGACAGTTGTAATATGAAATATATGTCAATTGAACTGTCAAGTAAGCTACTTCGAACTTACTTGTCGATTGTGAAACAGGCCCTTACAATCTGAAAGTACGTACGCAGATATTATGTAAAAAGAAAAATACTACATACATACATAAATCACGCCTATAGGCAGAGGTGAAATAACACCCACGTTTCGCCAAATATTAGGTCCCATGCAATAGATGGCTGTATTTATACTTTGTACGACACCCGTGAAACAGATGCTCTGCCTTTACCACATTGCATTTACGATAATAGATACACCGCACTCTTAATATAACAACGACCAAATTCGATTTTTTGTCAAAATGAGTTAGCCTATAATAAAAGCTAAAAAATGAAGCTCTACAACTTTGGTAAGAAAAAAATATGCTTTTCATCCCACCATCTCGGAAAAAGCGTTTTTGCTCTTCGATATCTGAGTGCAAAAGCCGTTTTTATCCTCTAGAGGTTAAAGTAAATTTGAATTTAGAACATCGTGTGCAATGAGTTTGTGAATTCAAAACATCATTATACCTATTTATTTCTACCTCCATGGTGCCGAAATTATCATGCAACCTATTTTAATTTGTTAAAAACTCAGACTCGGAACCTTCTTGGTGTACTTTTTTTGTAATTTGCTTTCCGCGCGCCATTTTCTTTTCACGTCATAAATTTGTTAAAACTTAGGAGTTCCGTGACGGTCAATCAGCTTGGCGTCAATCTTGCTTTAAAAACATTTTGATCGTCTACAATGCTTGCTTGATGCTTGAGTCAAGCATTTAAAAGTTTTTTAGGTTTGTTTGATTTGTTTACGCTAGCAACGGAACAAAAATATACAGAAAATCAACGTGCTTGACTCAAGCTGATTGACCGTCTCGGAACTCCATTAGGGACGGTAATTTTTATTAGGTACTTACAGGTGTGTCAGGATAAATTTTGCGGGTGTGGCTGGGTGAATTGGTGTTTTGTGGGTTTGTCTGAATGGATGGGTGAATATTGTGGGCGTGACTGGGTGGAAGTTGTGGGTGTGTCTGGGTGATTAGATATTTTGTGGGTGTTTCTGGGTGAATGGGTGTTTTTTGGGTGTTTCTGGGTGAATGGGTGTTTTGTGGGTGTCTGGGTGATTGGACATTTTGTGGGTGTTTCTGGGTGATTTGTGGGTGTTTCTGGGTGAATGGGTGTTTTTTTGGGTGTTTCTGGGTGAATGGGTTTTTGTGGGTGTTTCTGGGTGAATGGGTGTGTTGTGGGTGTTTCTGGGTGAATAGGTGTTTTTTGGGTGTTTCTGGGTGTTTTGTGGTTGTTTCTGGGTGAATGGGTGTTTTGGGGGTGTTTTTGGGTGAATGGGTGTTTTGTAAGCGTTTCTGGGTGAATGGGTGTTTTGTGGGTGTTTCTGGGTGTTTCTGGTTAATGGGTGTGTATTGCGGGTGTGAATGTTGTGGGTGTTTCTGGGTGGGTATGAGAGTGTGTTTGGGTTAATGGAAGGGTGTTGTGGATGTTTCTGGGTGAAAACAGAAACTGTTGTGATTGTATTTTTTTTGTATTTTGCAATTTCCTCGTTGGGGGGGATGAAAAGTTACTTGTTGCACTCGAGTGCAAAGATTTTTCACCTTGTGCTCTTTTGATTCCCTCGCTATCGCTCAGGATTCTAATTTATGAATCACTCGCCTAGCTCGGTCATCAAAATTGAGCACGCGGTTAAAAAACAACTTTGCACTCACGTACAACAAATAACTATTTCCTTACGGAATAAGGTTAAAAAATGATTTGAGTCTATATTCTTCTCCCTGCGCGCGCGAGGTAACTCAGTCAAAAATAGTTTTTCGTCGATTCCCAAAATTTTGCGATTTTGGATTCGGTCGATGTTTTATTAAGAGTGCGATACATTCTTCTATTGCGTATAGTTATGCTTCTTTGAAGTGAGCTGTTTACAACGTGTGTAGGGCACTTGACAGATAATTTACATGATGATAAATGGATTCTATGAGTGTAACGTGTGGAACACGTTGCATTCGCACTCACTCACTGACTCCAAAAAATAACAAAAACAGAAATTATTTATCATGATAAAAATAATGCCATCTCTACATTTCTGTATGTCAACTCTAGCGCATGCTAATATACATGTCCGTGAAATTGAGATAGCTATCCCATACCTACTCTCTTCCTGATTCTCTGATTATTGTGTGTTTCCGTAATGGGTGTAGGGTAAGAATGTAAACAGAGTATATAAACATTTTAATTAGATTTTTGGTTTTACAAAATAGGGCGTTACTTCAAGAATAACTTTTTTGTTTCTTTTCGGGAATTTTCGTAGCACGTTGTATTAGTCTATTATTTTATCGTGAAAGGTAAAACCCACTAGTCTTTAATTTTTAAGTTTAAATTTATACGTTTTATACAAAACTGCGCATTAATTCAGGCTGCACCTGAATTTTACTTAGAAAATAGTATAATCTTAAAGATAAGTAGCGATAATTTCCTTGAAGCACGTTTGTTTACAAACACTTCTGATGTAAACGTTTACAAGTAGAACTTTATAGATTGTATTTCCGTAGAAGTAATGTGATATAGTTGTAGGTATACTTATTCCACTATTTCAATGAAAATACAAAATGGAATAAATGACAAGCGTTTTTGCGAATTTTATCATAATTATTATAGCCAAACGACGATAGATGCCGTGTGGTGACGGCAGAGTAGAATACAATTGTCACCACCCCGAATCTCTCCCGTGGGTGTCGTACAAAGCGACTAAGGATAAATCAGTGATGAGGAATGGGCAGCAGCGTTCGTCTTATACCACCAAGCAAATTAGCAATAGTACTGCTACTTTTGTGCCCGATAAACGGCAATAGGCTCGCCACCTATTACATGGGACTTATCATAGTTGGCGAAACGTGGGTGCTAGTTCACCTCTGCCTACCCCTTCGGGGATATAGGCGTGATTTATGTATGTATGTATGTATGTAAACGACGATAAATAATTCCCAGCAATACAAACCAAAAGAAAATATTTAATTGAACAGTAGCTGATTCTAGTGTCTCCATCAGTTAGAACAGTGGTAAATAACTAAATGGTAATATTATACAATAATATTATTAATTATGTATTACACAGTATACGATTCGGAAGAACTAAGGTTACAACTAACAATAATACGACACGCTCCTTGCTTGATTTCGTTTATCACAATAAAGTGTTTGTTTACAGAAAACTTCTCCATTCTCCCTTATGCAACTTTATCATGTGCAAGTTTCCCCGCAGCCGAGTTACAGCCGAATCGCACTGCGGATGGATGCATTGGATTATCTACCCGGAAAACCAGCATAAATGAATATTAGCAAAGAAAATATTCAAGGAGGAGCTCGCTAGCGCAATGATATAGCGGGCTTGGCCTGCGATTGCGTAAAATAAGCAATGTTTGCTAACGCCAGTCATTGGATGGGTGACCAAAAACTTATTGTGTCTAGTTCCTCCGTGCTTCGGAAGGCACGTTAAGCCGTTGGTCCTGGCTGCATCTGCAGTCGTTAATACCCACCACAGATATATCAATATATCAATTGATATACAGCCGTGTGGTGACGGCAGAGTAGAATACAATTGTCACCACCCCAAATCTCTCCCGTGGATGTCGTACAAGGCGACTTAGGATAAATCAATTATGAGGAATGGGCAGCAGCATTCCTCTTATACCACCTAGCAGTAGCAATGTACTTGCAAAGAAAAAATTGTCTAACAGACAAAGATATCATGTTTGTATTTTTAATACATTACTCGATAAAACGAATTAGATTTAATTATTGTAACTAATTTATAATCTTCGAATTAAGCTTATCAGTATCAGCCAACATTATCAGACAATTATCCAACATTCAATGTCATTGGCAAGGTACTTAGGACATAACATTAGATAATAGTAGTATAGTATAATGTTGAACCTATTACACAATAAACACTCATAGTTATTACTTGTGTTGATCTTAAAACTGAGTAGTTATTTAAATTAAAGCCAAAAAAAAACAAATTTTAAATAAAATATCTTTATTTCAAAATACCATCATGGTTACATTTCCTTATTACCTACGTCTTTGCTTGCTATGAGATTCCGACCAAATCAAAGGGCAAGAACAATGCACTCGATAATTTCCCGAAACAATTATACTGCGGGAATGATTTTCATTGTTCAATCTTTAGCCGCTGGGAATGCTGTCAGTTGTAAACATGAAATGATGTTTACATTGCTAGGGTCCTTCGGTGCAATAAAAAATTACCAGACCTCCCTGCAAATGCCATATAAATCCCTCTCGTAGCCCTCTTCACAGGGCGCAAACGTCTTGAAGAAGAGGACGCTGTTTATTGGCACGAATCGAGTTTGTTTAATATTTTGGATGTCTTCCTGAAAGCATTCACATACATTACAAACACAGAATTACATATTAGTCATATTACTAGAACATAGAAGAGCTCTATGTCGTGGTAGTAGTAGCTAGGGCGATAAGTTCTGCGTTTGCATCAATTAAGCAATGTTTGCAAAGTATGGGAGACTAAAACATATAATTTGGAGTTCCTCTGCTCATGAAATTTTAAGCCGTTGGTCTCTTTTTCTTTGCAATTGTTTATTTAAGAAAAATATACCCGAAATACGCCTATTTATCACCGAAGGAAGGGTAGGCAGAGGGTGTTAAGGCCCACGTTTCGCCAATTATGTTGAATCCCATGACCTCGGCTATTGTCTTTATTTATATATTTATCGTGCACGTAAATCGCAGTTTAAATTACTAGATGGTCGACAAAGAACGCTACTGCAAAATTACCCAATAGCTGTCTTTACCCTTAGTTGCCTTGTATTCTGCTCTGCCGTCATCATACAGCACAGAAAAAGAGTTCAAATAAAAACATACGGGTACGAATTGAGTAACCTCCTCCGTTTTATCGTCGGTTAAAAAGATGCAACGACAGACATTTCTCGAAACAGCAAAAATGTGGGTCGAAACTTTATTTGCAGAAAAATACATCTAATTGATTTATTTCGTTACTCACCATTTGTATTCTGTCAATATCCGAAAAATCTTGGAGTTTCTCCATTGCCTCTCTCTGCTTGCTGTGCGGGTGGAGATGCATCGAATGCACCAACACTCCAAGTGCTACCACGATAGTAAATATAAATAATGTTTTGGCCATTTTCGGTTCAGGTTAATGTTTGATACGATTTAAGGACAGCGCTGCTGTGATACTAGTGAGTTTACCACTATCCTTACACTATATAAAGCGGGACTGTTATCTTTATTGTTGCGTCACGAACGTACACATTTCGCACATTCTGTGTTTGAAGATTATGACGTATTATTACATACATATTTGTTTACATATTACGTCAAAAGTGCTGTGAATAAAGCCGAATTCCTGTTATAGTCCGTTTATTGACCTCATTGAAGAAGTAAGCACTATAAGGAACGCCTTACATTGACAAATTTTCAACTTTATTTATATCGACATAGAGTTCCTGCTAATTATAAGAATCATCCCTAAGAAATACAGACGGATTATTAAACTAGGCTATGAAGGGAGTAAAATTTCGGTCAAATATTTTCGCATACAAATTATTGTTTACACTCATGGTCATTTATAATAACAGTTTATAAGGATAAAATGCCAGGAAATACATAGAAATGGCAAGCATATTTTAGTTTATTAATTCTCATGTAATCCGAATAACACGCGTCCGTTATTACGTAAGCTAATAAAGAACAAAACACAACATCTAAAGCTGCTACCATGGTCAGCAAAATTGTAAAATCTAGGTCATCTATGACTGCCGTGTGTATGTCAATGTGATGTCAATCACGTATTACAATTAAGTTTCAAAATGTAAAAGATTAGGTTATGGTGGAATTGACATATCGTCATGATAAGAGTTACTTATTAAAATTAACAATATAAAAAAAACAAAATAAACGTTTTTTTCATATTTAACTAGAGAGGACGCTGAAAAAATGTTTCCCTTTAGCTCAATATACCGTGCTGTGCGGTGTGGTACCGGTAGAGCATTATCACCACACTATCACCTGTCTCAATAATAATTTACATTATTAAAATTTTGTGATAACAATCTAGCGGTCTAATAATGTTCCATTCCTACAATGGAGGTGGAATTTGACGGGTAAATTTGTACAGTCGCATATATATTTACATATACCTACTAAACTTCACCATTATCAGTAGCGGGCTGCGGGCATTGAGCGGTAGCTCATGGCTCGGGCATGATCTCAGGGGGCTTCAGCCCTTGGTGAACCCCTCTGAGTTCCCGCCTAACCTAAGCAACGGGGCTCCCCTTGTCCCCTCCTGTGCTCAACCCGGTCTGGAGGCGCGGCCTACCCATACCGGGTGGGTTGCCGTAGGGCAAGGCCCGGCTAGGAGAGGCGAGGAAGCGAAGACTAAGGCGAGCCTAATGGCGGTTTGATACGGTTAGTGGGGATGATGGTCCTTCCTTTCCTACGTAAGAACTCACGCGAGGAATTAGAATTGTTTATTTCTTATCAATCCACGAAACTGTAGATACAGATGTTAAAGAATTCGGTAAGCGTCGGGCATTCTGTATTTCGTGGACATTTTATACATGATGATTTTAACAACGTTTTGGGGCTTATGATATTATCTAATTCCAAAACGTCCTATGTGAAATTTTCATATTACATCGGCTTACATTTACTTTAAGATAACTAAACTGAAGGATGTTTGATAACAAACACACCATATGACGTCACGATCTAGTGTAAAAGGTTTACTGAGAAACGTTTTAAGTCCCTGCGGTTACGTGTGTAAACAAAATACAATCATTGTTGTTTCCGTGACAAAGCGCACGTAAAGAATTTTTTCTGACCGCATTTTCTTTTCTTTGTCTTGTCTTGGTCTTTCATACTGGCCTGGGAGCGAAAAAATTACGTATTATTGACCAGTCCCGACTCATCACATGTGTGTGGTAAAAGTCGACTAAGGGAGATTGCCCGGTGTATACCAGTACCTTGGGGCACCTGAATGGTGGAGGGCAAACCACTAACAACAGCATAGGCTAAAGAGGGTTGGTGTCAGGCAGGCGGCCGGCTGTAAAAACTAAGCCAAAACCTTGAGCAGTATTGATTTGAATGTTGTCATTCCAATCACTTTCTCCGTTCGGTTCATCAGTCCGTTCTGTCTCTTTTCTATACATTCATTCATCACGAGACCATTCTGGTGTGATGAATGATATGGATCAAAAGGGATTTGATGGTTTGATGACGTCTGACCGATATGAATGGAATACATACTGCGCCGACCCCAGATAGATTGGGAACAGGCAATAGAGAAGAAACTTGGTGTCGTAATTGAAATCAAAAAGTTAATAATGAAATAATTGTTATATTTAGGGGCCTGTTTCACAATCGACGGGTAAGTTCTGAGTCATTTGGCAGTTGTAATATGAAATAATTATATGGCAATTGAACTGCCAAGTAAGCTATTCATAACTTACCCATCGATTGTGAAACAGGCCCTAATTATTATAAGAAAAAAACAATCATTCATAGGACATCCATTGACTTTCGTTTGCATTGGTGGTACGCCAACGATTGATGCACTGGAGATTGGTGCCCAACACCTCCCCCGGTGGACATACGTTCTTGTCTGCGGGAATAAAATTGCAAATGTTAGCGCAGCTGTAGGTCTAGCACGGGATGTGGACAAAATCTCTCTCCGTCACTTGACAGTGCTTTGTCTCGGAATTTAGTGTGAGTTAGAGCGAGAGGATAATATTTTATTTTCCCCGAGGTGATTTGGTGGACAATGGACAATGTGAACAATGGACAAGGGTGTATCTTATCTTTGGCTAGGCAGAGAAGGGAGCGGGGACTGTGATTTGTAAATATTACAGCGCTTCGGTTCAAGGTCAACGACACTTCAGCTGCCCAAAACTGAAAAATTTCTTTCAATCTTAACTTGTTGGTGGTAAATCATAAAGTCGATTGAGAAAATTTGCAGCATTCCTCTCATGCCACCCAGCAATATAATGCGATTGTGTGCCCGATATATGGCGATAGGATAGCCACCTATTTATTACATTGGACCTAACTTGATTGCCGAAAAATTCACCTCTGCCTACCCCTTCGGGGATATACGCGTGATTTATGTATGTATGATAATTTATTTTAAAATACATCTAATTATTATTTTTAAATCCATAATTCGTCAATAAAAAACATTATCAATTTTATACGTTTTGTCTCCCGTTACAAATGTTGCAATGGCTGGTTTGTTTTCGTTGATATTTCTGTGTTAAGGAAAAGAAGAAACATTTTATAAATAAAACAATTTATTCATCAAAATCACACTACACCACCCCATGCGGTGCCCGTAGGTAAATAAGGAGTACATGAAATCAGTATCGGAACCCCACAACCGCGAAATCCCACCGGAAATGACGCAATAATGGGCTTCGACGGTGATTCATGGTCAACACTGGACTTGAACAACGGCATTGTTGGCAAATAATTTTGCATCACAGCGTCAAGTTCTAGTTGCCTCAATAAATCTTCGTATGGATTTCTTCTAGTTTTCGCAGGTTTCCTATTTATCGGATCACGTGATTCTTTGTCGGCGTGCTGCACAAATGCTGTAGGTAATTTTCGCATACGGTTGACCATACTTATGTTATCAAAACGTTGACGGCGCAGCATATTCTGGTCATTTTCACTCACAACATTCTTATCTTCGTGACTACCATAGTGAAATTCCTCAAAAACTGGCTGTATCCTCTTTATTACTACATCACTATCACCACGTAAATAGTTGTCTCCGTCATATTTAAAATTTTCATTACCTTTCACGTGATTTGATTCTTCGAGAGTAGCAAAAGTTGTTCTTGGTGATTGATTGTCCGACGAAACACTTTTTTCTTCGATTGTATTTCCACTGTAGTCATTTTCTGACACATTCACATTCTCTTTATTACTATGTATACTTTTAGAATAACTTAATTTCAATTGAAAATAGACCAAAAACAAAAACAAAATTCTGTAGTTCATTGCTGAAAAATATTGAGATTCGTGTCGTAACTTCGAAGGCATGGAACTTATTACTTATTTAAAATAATTAATGTGGTGCACTATTTGCATTACTCTGCATTATTGCAATGTATGAATCGCGACCATGTGTCTTAGGATTATATCAATCCAAGTTTTGATTACTTCGTGTAAGAAATTACTTCCACAGGAATTTACTTGTAATACATTCGGACCTAATGCAAACGTTTGTTAATTCATTGGTATCAGCAATAAAAATTATATAATTTAAAAGTATTACTTAGGGCCGGTTTTTTGATACATAGTTAACTGTTAACCAATTGTTAAAAATTGTTACTTATCTTTAAATAGCACTGATATTTAACAATTAGTAACAATATCAGACTGATATTTATCCATTAGTAACAAAAAAAGTTACTAATGGTTACTTGTGAGATTGATATTTAGCAATTATTAACAGTTTTTAACAATTGGTTGAGTTAACTTTGGATCAAAAAACCGGCCCTTAGACCCGAGTTTACCAACATGTAAAACAAGTAGAGGGATTATTACTAACCGCCAGTTTTTGACATTATAAAGTATGGAAGAACGGTCAAATACTGGCGGTTATCTTTTAATCGCTTGTTTTACAGTGCGTCCACAGTTATTTTACATCTGACATTTCCATTTACGTTTTTTGTGAGAGAAGGATACTAATATGACATTTCCATATATAAGAGCAAGATGATGAGAAGTGTCAGGGGTAAAATAACTGTGAATGCACTATACCTGTTGGTAAACAGTCGATTATTATTTAACCGGTTATTTTTGACATTTGGACCAGTATGAAGAAATGTCAAAAATAGACGGTTAACTTTAAATCGCCCGATTTACGTGTTGGTGAACTCGAGCCTTAATCAGGCGAATGAAAGATAACCGTCTCTTTTTGACATTTTACCGTATGAAAGAACTGTTAAAAATTGACCGTTATCTTTGAATTGCTTGTTTACGTGTTGGTGATCTCGGGCCTTAATGATGTAGATAAAACAGAAATTTAATTATTTTAAAGTTATGTACCCCTATATAAATAATAACAATAGCCGTGTGATGACGGCAGAGCTGTTTAGATTAAAAATAATCTTCAGCTAGAATACGAACCAGCACCAGAATAATAAGTTTTTTTTAATTGAGGTAATCATTATAATAATTATTATTATTAGTTTCTTATTTGAACAATATATTTAGAGAAATTATTACGAAGGAAAATATGTGTGGCCTGAATAGCGGAATATGCAAGTTCGTAACCCGTATCAGGACATGATCGTACAAGCTATAATAATAAATAATGTAATAACTATTGTATGTATATTTAGTTTTAATGGATACAATAATCCAGCTGAAACTACATTATAATGATAAACTACCTATCACTCTTATAGTTTTGTATAATTAGGTACTAGGAAAGTCAAAAATTAAAAATATTTGGGTGTCATCTTGATAAACTCATAGTTGATTTAACAGGAACCTTGACAAGAATCTTAAAAATAAGTAGGTAGGTGGATAAAAAGACAAAATTATTAAGATGCTTTATTTGTGATGTGATAAAAAAATGGTACAAAAATAACTCATTTCCTATTTAATGCCGTGGTCATTAATTCATAAATATTTGTCCATATAATTATTATTGTTTATGTAGGCCGTTTTACCGTTATTATCTTCGCTGTGGTCGTTGTTCTTTAAAATATCTCTTTTTAGTTTTGAACTATCATCTTCTTCGTGCCTATACAATGGGGCAGCGGAATTAGAATAACCTTTGATTACTTTTACTGAAGGTGAACAATTGAACAACAAAGGGATAGCACATCCACTTTTGGCTTTCGGGAATACACTCACGACATCTCCATAACTTGCCAAGTTGTAATTGGAATAGGCAGGGTAACTTGGAGCATTGTAGGATGCCCTTGCTGCATTCAAATGATCTTTCCATTGTATGTTCTCCAGGGCAGATTTTCCAATAAAATCTTGCATTAATATTTGATCACTAGGCTGCATGATAGCATCAAATTCAGATGATTTCCCATGATTATAATGACCATGTTGAGAATGTCCGTGATGATCAGGGTCCATATGCATGTTGTGCATATTATGATGATCATCCATAAACGAGTGACTATGTCCCGAATGCATTTCATTCATGTGTGGCTTTTTCATTGATGAATGTCCATACCCTGAATGCATTTCATCCATATGTGGCTTTTGCATTGATAAATGGCCATGTCCAGAATGCATTTCATCCATATGTGGCTTTGGCATTGTCAAATGGCCATGTCCAGAATGCATTTCATCCACATGTGGCTTTGGCATTGATAAATGGCCATGTCCAGAATGCATTTCATCCATATGTGGCTTTGGCATTGATAAATGACTATGTCCAGAATGCATTTCATCCATATGTGGCTTTGGCATTGATAAATGGCCATATCCTGAACGCATTTCATCCATATGTGACTTTGGCATTGATAAATGGGCATGTCCAGAATGCATTTCATCCATATTATGTGGCTTTGGCATAGATAAATGGCCATGCCCAGAATGCATTTCATCCATATGTGGCTGTGGCATTAACAAATGGCCATATCCAGAATGCTTTTCGTGAACGTGAGGATTGTTCATTTGTAAATGACCATGCCCAGAATGCATATCTTCCACAGAAGACTTAATCATTGATGAAGACCCATATGTAGATGATTTGCCATCGCTATCTTCTGATTTTCCATGAATGTCATGATGATGATGATGATGATGACTAGTATATTTCGATTGTTTCGGAACGTGTTTGATCTCATGGTAATGATGGTGGGGTACTTTTGTAGGTACATGCCCATAATGGACTATAGGTGCATGTTCAGCATGTTTACCCTCGATCGTCTTCTCGGCATCAAAATATTTATTCAGATCAGAATTGAGTAGATCTTTATTTCCAATATGCTTGAGATCGTCATTTGGTTGCTCTGCGTTTTTCATGAAGACCTTAATGTCCTTGTCATCATGATCAGATTCGCCTTTTAGTGGTACACTATTACCATCAAATGTGTTACGTGTTTTAGAGGGGAGACTTTGTTGATCATTTTCCACTCTTAGGAAGTCTTCATTATTTTTCCTGCCGGATATTGAGTTATGTTCATTATTGACACCTTCAAATTTAGTTATATTATCAATCTTTAGAGCAGTATCACCGGAACCATCAGCATTTTTCATAAAAACAAAAACGTCTTTATGGTTTTCGTTATCGTGCTTATCCTTTTTTTCATAAATTTCCCATTTTGGGTCTACGCTTTTGCTATGAGCATCATGATCTAAATTTTCAAACTGAGCCGTGTTGGGAATATTTTCTTCCAAATCTAATGTAGACAATACTGGTGTTTCAGCAGATTTTTCTATTTGCCGTCCATATTTGGAGTCCTTTACTGAATGCACATGATCTGAATGGTGATGTTTCATTGACGAATACCCATGTACAGAATCCATATCACCCATGTGTGGTTTTTTTGTTAGTGAATAATGATCATGTTTTGTTTCATCGAAGTGTGGTTTAACTGAATGATGACTTCCTGAATGTTGTTCTTTTTTGTGTGGGTTAGTTACCGGTGATGCCCCATATCTTGCCGATATTACATCAGTATTTTCAAATTTGCCATCTACAGATTGCTGAAATATAGGCACACTTAAATTGTCTTTAATATTTGTCTCATGATTATGATGTTCAAGTCCTTTTGCTTCAGCATTTTTTCCTTGAATTGTTAGGTCAACATCAGAATTATTAGTTGATTCTGAAAAACTGTGATGCTCATTTTCTGTTTTTTTAGTATCGTCATTTAATTGTTCAGCATTTTTCATAAAAATGTATACATCTTTTATTGTCGCCTTGTCTTCTTTACCATTGACCTTTTCTTTTGTTTCTGCGTGTTTACCAGTTGCTATTTTATGTATATTAGAGTTTGTTAAATCACTAGCAGAAGCTTCATTATTTACGGATTTCGCACCATTATGTATATGCGATTGTATATTGCTAACATGGTCCACATTTATCATCTTAGTTGCTTCTAGTTCTGATTTTGCACTTTTACCAGATTGTTGCTCGCCTGCTAATTTTGCCTTGCTTTGTTGTATTTTAATATAGTCTCCACTTTTGTTATCTTCCATATTTATGGTCTTAGGGTCTACATGTTTTAGTTTATCGCTCTTACAGTCACCAATATTATGCATACTAAAGTCGTGTAAGTTATTTATTTTACTTGGTGATTCATGGTCCTCTACTAATTTGGCAATGTTTAGTTCATTGTTAATGTTCATTGTTAATGTGTCCTTATTTTTATACTCGTTAACACTCATTACATTTGGGTCGTGATGTTCTGCGTTTTTCATGAAAATGTAAACATTCTTGTGGTTTTTCTCGTCGTGTTTCTCATCTTTTTCATGGAATTCCCACTTTGTTTCTGCACTTTTGCTATGAGCGTTAAGATTTTCTTCTAAGTTAACTTCGGGAAAACTATTTTCTTTGAACTCTAGCGGTGTAGATGTCTGCACAGATTTTCCCAATCCGTGGTTATGATTGAACTGAACTTTCGTATTCATTTGTTCAGATGCTGAAGTAGCGGAATCAAGAGGTGTAACTGAATTTAAAGTGTGCATCACTCCTGTTTGATCTTCACTGTTTTTAAATGTATTTTCCATATTTCTTGGTTCGTCTACGTGTCCATGAATGAGTTCCATTGCATTTTTCCACTGAGCAAGTCTTTGTTCTTCAGTTTTGCCATCAGCTAATTCATCTAGATATTTTGTTCTTGTTTCCTTATCCATGGCAACATCTTTCCATTGAGCTAGCCTTTGTTCTTGTAGGTTATCTTTTGGCCCAAAATTAGTCGATTTTATATCCATTTCCTTGTTCCATGTTGCTTCCTTTGGTTGAATATTTTTTAAACTATCAGGAACTGTATTGACGTTCGTTGCCCCATTCAAAATCTTTATTTCATGATCGTCATCATGTGTTGCTCCTTTCCACTGACTAAGTCTAGCGATTTCCGAATCTTTATTGGTTTTAGTCGCATCCGATGTCATATCTGAGACTTCTTTCCACTGAGTGTTTTTTAAACTGACAGCTTCATTGTTTGCTTTAGTTACATCACTAAATATTTCTAAATCAGCAGTCTCGTGTTTTGATGCATCTTTCCATTGACTAAATCTTGCTTTGTCGGGATTATTATTATCAAGTGTACTGATATCTAAAGCTTTGTTCCCGGTCGTTTCTATATCTTCACTAAATCTTGCTTTTTCGGGTTCAGAATTATTTATTGCATCATCACTAAACGTTTTGACGCTAAAATCCTTATTTTTATGTACGGTATCGTCTATTTCTTTTTCAGGTGTCTTTGGCTGCGCATTGACTGCCTTTAAATTTTCCACACGTAGTAAAGCTTCACGAATTTTTTCTATACTTTGATGAAACTTTTCATCCACCACAGACAATGTGTTCTCAAATTTATCTGCTTCTCGCCTTTTGACCCCCTTTTCCAATCTTTGTATATCTATTCGTAAGCTTTCAATTGCTTCTCTTGCTATTTTAATAGTGCTTTCTACATCATCATTATGAATTCCTGTATTTCGTTTGTTGGTAGATTTACCAGTAATATCTTCAGTACACAACTTTACTCTTAAATGTTTGTTGCAATTTTCGCGAGGATCTGCTGCTTCTCGCTCTTCGTCCGAATCACGATACACATGATAACCAGTTTTCTTTTTGACTACTATAGGGCCTTTGTAACTTAAATGACTCCTTGCTTCTGGACCATCATCATCTTCAAGATTAAATAAGTTGTCAGGCTGCAGATCTAATTCCGGCAAAGTGAGTGATGGTAAACTAGGAAGTAAAAAGTCTTGTGGTGATTTCTTCTCCCTTCTGATATATTGCGGTAACGTGCCGTAGCTTTCCTTTTCAATTTCAAAGCCAGTATCATGATTTGCAGGAGCTGCCATGGCTATGGAAACCACAGCAGATATTACCACAAACGTCTTCATGGTGGCTTTGATGCGACTGATGTCGAGATGATAGATCGTATAGTATTTATACAAAATTAACTCTAATATTATCATTTCTTCTTAACAAGAACAAAACGTGACGATTCCACTTTAAGCTAAATTGCTTACATCGGATCAAACCAGATGAATTATTGAAGGAAGTATTGTTATCGTGTAATTGCTTTATTTCACGTTTAAATAAAGTCAACATAATATTTAGTTTAATTAATTATTATTTAATGTCAAAAATAAAGTTACGATTGCTACCACCGAACAAATATTATTGTTCTGTGATTATTGCAATATAAAATTACAGCTTATGACAATTACTTAAAAGCATTTTATGATGATTCGTGTTTGTTATTGACTACTACGATGTCAATCAAATTAAAGACACAGGAGAGGCCATTTACACACAATAAGTTCTATAATTGACGCCTAATCATGACAGATGGTTTTAACTAGGTTTAAATTAAAATATTTCCTAATTATTACAAGAAATTCTGTTGTAGAATTTAGCTAAATTCTTATGATCCGCAGCCTACTACGCCGATAGCTATACTCGCCACCGCGAATGGCACCCAGGATGCGATGGTATACCTACATATATATTATATATCGCGTATGTTTATTCCCGAAGAGCTACGCAGAGAACAATACTCACGTTTCGTCAATTATGTTGGGTCCTATGTAATAGGAGGCAAGCCTATTGCCATCTAACTGGCCCGTAAATCGCAGTATATTGCTACATACATACATACATAAATCACGCCTATATCCCCGAAGGGGTAGGCAGAGGTGAACTAGCACCCACGTTTCGCCAGTTATGTTAGGTCCCACGTAACAGGTGGCGAGCCTATTGCTATTTATCGGGCACAAAAGTCGCAGTAGGTACATAGCTAGATGGTATAAGAGGAACGCTGCTGCCCATTCCTCATCACTGATTTATCCTTAGTCGCCGTGTACGACGCCCACGGGAGAGATTTGGGGTGGTGACAATTGTATTCTACTCTGCCGTCACCACACGGCAATGAGCATATTGCTAGATTGAGATTAGTTAATAGATTAGTATATTGCTAGATTGTATGAAAGGTCGGCTGCTCGGGAAGCGATGAGTAATGACTTATAATAATATGTAATGAAATGAATCATCGCTTTTTTTACCCTTCGTCCCCTTGTACGACACCCACAGGAGGGATGGGGGTGATGCCAATTGTATTCTACCCTGCCATCACCACTCGGTTATGGCTAATGTAGTAAAGTAATGGTTATTTTTATTAAGTCGTGTAGTGTCGGCAGAGCACAATACAATTGTCACCCACCCAATCTCTCCCGCGGGTATTGTTCAAGGCGGCTAATTTAAACAGTGATGAAAAATGGGCTGCATCTTGTTATACAACCTAGCATCATATTGCGATTTTCGTGCTTGATAGATGGCAAAGAGTCGCACCCTATTATTATATTACATGGGACCAAACATACTTGGCCAAATATGGATGTCACCTGTGCTTTGCCCATCGAGGCTAAATTATAGATATATGTATAGATGTGAATGTAATCATATTAGGAACATTATTTTCTCATTGTATCTCTAGTCATTTTGTTGTTAACAAAAAAAGCTTGAGTCGATTATATCTACAAATCTATGTGTCGTGACGGCAGAGCAAACTTTAGCAGCAATTGTCACCATCCCCAAATCTCTCCCGCGGGTGTCGTACAAGGCAACTAAGGGTGATAGCGATGAGTAATGGGCAGTCTGCACTGCAGCGTTCCTCTTAATATACCTGACAATATACTGCGATTTACGTGCCCGATAAATGGCAATAGGCTGGCCACCTATTACATGGGACCTTAAATAATACCTCCGCCTACCCCTTTGGGGATAAATAGGCGTGATCTATTTTATGTATGTGCAAATCCTTAAAAAACAGTTAAAGTGTAGTTAGTAGGTATGTTCAATTATTAAATAATAATAAATATTCTTACACTCACACCTATCATCTAGCCCAAAGTAACCTAAGCTCTTGTGTTATGGATACGGCAGACATATTTTGAATATCATAAGAATCATAATGATGTTTAAACATGTTGAAAATATACTACATAAACAAATACACAATCATGACACAGGAACAAATATTTATGTTCATCAAAAAATTTGCCCCTACCAGGATTAGAACCCGGGACCTCTTGGCCAACACCCAGCGATCCGAGCATTCGACCAAGCCGGCCGTCAATTTGCAAATTGCATTTTCTTTATGAAGGCACTATGACCCTTATCTATACTATTTATTTTATATTTTTATCTATACTAATTTATATTATAAAGCTGAAGAGTTTGTTTGTTTGGTTGGTTGGTTAAACGCGTTAATCTCAGGAACTACTGACTCAAATTGAAAACATATTTTTGTGTTGGCTGGTCAATTTAAGGAGGAAGACTATAGGCTATTATAATAACCGACACTAACGCGAGCGAAGCCGCGGACGATCACTAGTATGTGTATGATAAAATAAAAGCTGAAATGCAAGCTCAGCTGTAAGGCATAATTGAAATACTTCAGCTCTTGGCCGTGAATTGAGCACGCTTCACAATACATACACGTAAGTAGGTGCTACGTGCAAGCATTTCGTGACAAAATATTCATGTTTCTATTCTAGTACACGGAATACGTTTTTTTGGCTCATGTGACGTCTCTATCGATTTTTTGGACCCAATAAAGCTTCGATATGGTTTTTTGAAACAAATGTATCTATGAATACTCAGAATATAATTATTCTATATTCTAAGTTTGAATACAACCCTGCATGTACTTATAGGTCTTAGGTGATAGTGGCCCAGAGCGGGTATACTGCCCAAACAACAAACCATAATGAGATGCTAGAGTTTTTGTCTCAAGAATCGTGTAAAATATAATTTTGAAAATTGATATATTCTCGGCATCCTCATTGTAAGCTCCCTTAAGGAGCTTCTGCTCTCTTCTTAAGTATTGGCAAATGGTTTACTCTTTTCTTAAGCATTGGCTAATGGTTTATACGCGAGAATTACCATTTTAGGCAGTATGTCCGCCTTTGGGCTACCTTACCCCACCTCCAAAGCGGATAATAAAACTCCATGATCTCTCGATACGACGGCCAACTTGGTCGAATTGTCAGATCGCTGGGCCAAGGCATTGAACTACTATTAGGGCCAAGGTCGTTTAATTATTAACTTTTTTTTCTCTTTATATTAACTTTTAATCGCTTGATTGAGCCTTATAGGCCAATTATGCTAGGTCCCATGTAATAGGTGGCGAGCCTATTGCCATTTATCGGGCACAAAAGTCGCAGTTCTTTGCTAGGTGGTAGGTATAAGAGGAACGCTGCTGCCCATTCCTCATCACTGATTTATCCTTAGTCGCCTTGTACGACACCCACGGGAGAGATTTGGGGTGGTGACAATTGTATTCTACTCTGCCGTCACCACACGGCCGTAACTATTTATGAAATCTAATATATAAAAATTTCGTGTCACTGTGTTTGTTAGCAAACTTGGCTTGGCTTCTATTAGTCAATAATAGATTTTTTTTGTGTATATTTGGTAGATCTGAAAAATAGTCCGGGAGGTAGCGCTATAGTTGAGCGAGTCGCTGAAAATTATAACAATAAAATAGTTTTCCCCTAACACATAACAGATCCGACCGTCAAGTGCTCCGGTAGCGGTGGAACTAGAAGATCATGCTGTATCTTGTCTTTGGAAAAAATCTCCGATGAATTTTATACCAGATGAAACTGTGTTATATGATTGTTTAATCACATTTTTAAATAAAATAATCGTCAGCTGTATGGACGAGGGGAGGTTCAATGTCAGTCACGTGCATAAACCTCATTAGAAAAATTTTGGACAGATTGAGCTTAAGGTCGAGGAGAGATTTGGAGACGAAAGAGACACAACAAAAGGCTTTACATTGATCTAATAAATACAGTGTTTAAAATGTAGGAGAACGGCTTTGAACCAGCCCTTGAATTTGTCAAGGGCTGGTTCAGTCCAGAGTCAAGTATGTTTATAGAATATAGGCAAAATACAATAAAAATTATCGAAATATTTTATTTGAATATGAAGATGCTCATAGATAACACTACTTTTTATTTATTATGCCACTGTTAATTCTTGTTCAAGTTCATAATAATAATTATCATTTCATGATTTGTTTAATTATTATCATTAAAACATTAAACTGGATTCCAAATTTCCAAAGAAATTCTTCTGATCACATCATCATCTTTTCCTTAAATTTCAGATGACATAGATTACAAATCATAGTAACGTGACTACAGATCATACGTGCCGATTGGCTTATTGGGAGAAATATTAACGAACGCATGGAGCGTAAACGATGGACTCTTCTCATTATAAATAGAGTATCAATTTGTTTGTAGCCTCACACATCACAAGAGTCACCCGCCGCATCACAATGAAAGCAGCAGTAGCGTTGGTTCTTACGGTGGCATCCACCTGTGCGCTGCCGATCGAGAACTTGCAGGACTGGGAAGCAGCTAAGACCTCCCGGCAGGCGCCTCCTGCCTACGGGCAGCAAGGCTACCCTGTAGCCGGCAGTCACAACACCGGAGCAGCAGCAAGCACCTACGGCGGAGCAGGGTACGGAGACGTGACTGGCGTGTTCCCCCACGCCAATGCAGGCGGCTGCAGCAGTGTACCTCTACTCCTTAGTTGCACACCCAACATCATTACAGGGAAAATTGTGTACGGCTATGCAGCGCCCGCGCCCGCGTACAAGGAAGTCGAAGACGGAGACATGCGTGAACCGGACTGGATGAAGATCCGGGAGGCTAATCAGGAGACGCTTTCGAAGGTCCTCCCCGAGTCGGAGCCTAAGATCATTGCGACCGTACCCCTCACACACACCCACCATCATAAAGAGCAGACCCCACAAAATTGAATGAGTCGATTCGAATGGCATTAACTACTATTAGACGCTGATTTTTTATTTTTTTATACTGTCTGTAATAAAAACAATTAATGATTTATTTTTTTTGTTATTATGAATAATTATGAGTGCTATTTCTAGCACGAAATTTAATCATTCGTTCACGTTAGCTCTTCCGGGACATCGACTACGGCAAGTTTAGGTTGTTAAACCCAATTTTGGGTCGACAGCCTAAATGTATATATACATACGTACATATCACTAAATCACGCCGATATCCCCGAAGGGGTAGGCAGGATCAATCAACACCCACGTTTCGCCGAATAGGATAAGGGCCCATTTAATAGGTGGATTGCTTATTGCCATATATCGGGCACGTAAATCGCAGCTAGCTAGTATTAGAGTAACGCTGCTGCCCATTACTCATAGTCGCCTTTTACGACACCCGCGGGAGAGATGGGGGTTGTGACTATTGTAATTTGCTTATATAATTTTTGGGTATAATTTAAAATGTGACATGCGAATTGCAATAATGCAATAAAAAGTGAATAATAAAATAGAGAATAATAGAGAGCTATTGAAGAAAATAATTTTTATTAATAATCATAGACTAATAGCACTAATAAGTTAATAGCATAATTAATATTATAAAAGTGCTTATTGCGTAAATTTTTCTTTATGGTTTATTTTAATAATAATATAATAGACACTACCAAAAACCCAATAAATAAGTTTACATAAAAGATGTAGAGAGTAGGTACAAATATGCGGTTTAATTTGGAAAAATACATATACGGAAACTTATTTCCCAAGGTAAGGCTACACGTAGTCGCCATATTTAGTGATGATTGCAAATGGAAATAGATTATGAAAATTTATAGCTGCCAATCTGCACTGGGCCAGAGTGGTGGTTAATGGCCCATTCTCCCTATATTCTTCCATCCATTAAAACCGACTTGTGCCAAAGCAACAACAAATAACTGGTTTTTTTTTTGTTTTGTTTTTATTTGAACATTATATAATGTTAGAAAAATTACTTAGTACACATACAAAAAAAAATGGTTAGAATAAGTTCAAAAAAATATATTCCTGAATTCCTGATGCGGAAAATTGGGAAAAAATCGTACAACTTAAAAAACCGCTTGAGAATATTTTATTTAAACTTTTGACTGGTCTATGGTAACCTCACTAAAATAAAATGACCGTTTATTACGAACCAGTGGTCGCCCGTGGCTTCACTCGCGTTAATGTTGGTTATTATTTACCCTATAGCCCTCGATAATAAATGGACTATCCAACAGAAAAATATGTTTTCAATTTGAACCAGTAGTTTCTGAGATATTGCGCTATTAATCAACCAATCAAACAAACTTCTTCAGCTTTATAATTATGTATAGAATAGAAGTATAGATTTAAGATCCATCCATTATTATTATTTTCCATTATTATTTATTTATTTATCAATTTAACAAAAATTTTTGCTTAAAAACGTTAAAAACCTTCATGCCAAAAATGTTTATGGGATATTTTCAGAGGTATAAACAAATATTAAGGAGAGATATTCAATTAAAATTATAATTAATTTTTATGAATAAATATATATTATTAACTACAATCACAGTCGAATGGTGAACATATACAACGCAGTAAACATTTTAGCTTAATGCCTAGTCAGTGTTGTCGGCGTTGGTGAGGTCTCCGCGTTTTGAATTGGGATAGGCACTATCCTTACTACGTTCGGTCTGGGATAGTCTTTGGACACTGTATGGTGATTTCCAGGTTGGGGTTCCGGGTAGTCTACTGACACCTTATGGTGACTCGCCTCTCGTGCTTGCTCCCCGACTGCCGAGTCAGACAATACTGGTTTTTCCACATTTTTGTATACAGGCGATGAATAGTCCTGTTTTACTTTTCCTGTGACGATGTTTGGTAAGCAGCTGAGGAGCAAAGGGACGCTACAGTCGCCTGCAATGGCATGGGGGTATACGCCGACCGCTTCCCCGTACCCTGCCCCGCTGTAACTGCCTACCGCTGGGCCGATGGCGCCGTAACTGCCTCCTGCTGGGTAAGCTTGCTGCCCATAGAACGACCCTCTCGGACCCTGACGAGAGTTCTCAACCTTATGAGAATCTAGCGGCAACGCAAAGCCGGATGAGACAATAAGAACCAAAGCCGCCGCAGTCTTCATTGTGTAAGTGGTTATTCGTTCTAATGCGTTTCTTATTATACCTTTGCACTATCATATCATATCACTGATGAATTGGAACGTCCTTTATCGAAGTCTAAGCTATGATCTCAATAGTAGATTTTTATCGGCGTTTCGTAATTGTGTAATAAAAGTGATAACAAAGCTTTCTCGTTTGTGGGTTTAAAGATAATGTCTCCATATTTAAAACATTATCATGTAATACTACCTATATACTATTGACTAATAACATCGCTGGAAATTGGATATTTAAGGCTTCTCACATTTTTCTGTAACTAAAAGCGTAATTTAAGAGGACGGCGGACTATACAAAAATGTCCAACACCTCCAACTTATTGTCAATCTTAAATTGTTCGACTAAATCATAAAATCAATTGAGAATATTTGACATAATATACATACATACATACATAAATCACGCCTATATCCCCGAAGGGGTAGGCAGAGGTGAACTAGCACCCACGTACCGCCAGTTATGATAGGTCCCATGTAATAGGTGGCGAGCCTATTGCCATTTATTGGGTACAAAAGTCGCAGTAGGTACATTGCTAGGTGGTATAAGAGGAACGCTGCTGCCCATTCCTCATGACTGATTTATCCTTAGTCGCTTTGTACGACACCCACGGGAGAGATTTGGGGTGGTGACAATTGTATTCTACTCTGCCGTCACCACACGGCAAATATTGTTTATGTAAATGTCAATAACGTTACCACAATATTATTGTAGTTACGTGGTGTTGACTGTACATTACGGATACACATCTCGTCAGTGTACAGGTAGCTTAAATTTAATTCAAATATCGTCAGTGATTGGTATAAAATTACAGATTTCGATTATTTAAAAATATCTACCTGTTAAAGCTTTTGCCACAAAATTGGATAATGAGCCTTTTTGAAGATTGTAATGTTAACGGACCTGCCGCACTCAGAGACGTCAAATAACGTTAATGAGTAGATACATAACGTCAAAAAATGACAATTCAAAACTAGTCGCTATTCTTGCCGAGTCTATGGTCTTGATTTGAATGAAAATTGTTGACATTAAAATACTCATTAAAGTTAATTGACGTCTCTGAGTGCGGCAAATGATCTCATCTATGAATAAATAAATGAGCCGCGTAAGGCCGCGTTTAATAAAAGGGGTATCAAAATCAAACAGAATCTAATTAAAAAATATTGTTTTAATGTAAATATTATTACAAACTACACTCAACATATAAAATAAACAATTAAATAGGAATGTTTAATTTAAGTACTTAAAGCTTAAAATTTACTACAGGCTACTGGTTGCTACTCTGCGCAGGATCCTTAGTGTGTTCTAATTTAGTGTTCGTCGACTTGGGGTGGTCTTTGTGGGTTTCCATGGGCTGATCGTCGACGCCGCGATATGTGTTGACTGCTGGCACGGCAGCCACCACAGCAGTGCCCGCAGAGCCGACAGCTGGCAATGGCACCTCCCCATAATTCCTAATCAACCTTCCAGGAGTTATTGATGGTGAACAGCTAAGTAACAAAGGCACGTTGCAGCCTCCCACGTTCGCATTGGGGAACACGCTAAATGCTGGCACTGGTCCCACTGGAGCCGGTCCTGCGAATATCCCAGCACTTCCAGCACTGGCACTGCCGCTGCCGCTTGAATGCAGTGCTGCCGCAACGGGTGGAATAGGAATGCCGTAATTCGAGTATCTGGCCATTGGCACGTGTTCTGACATCGCCAGGTCCGAGTCCTGGAAGTTGAAGTCGTCCGAGAACTCGTCCGAACGGTAGTGCGGCCCGTAGCCGACGCCGTGGCCGCCTCCGTAGCCGTAGCTGGGGTGAGGAGCTGGATGCAAGTAGGGCAGTGGTGCCGCAGCTCCACAGGGCGGCACGTAGGGCAGGCCAGGATGGCCGTACACTGGGGGCCTTGGAGGAGGCCCGTACGCTGGCGGGGGCCCGTACGCCGGCGGAGGCGGAGGCGGAGGTCCATATGCCGGCAAGATCGGAGGATGTCCGAACGGCGGAAGACTTGGGGGATGACCGTACGGCGGTGGGATTGGTAGGCCGTATTCCGAGCGCTTAGCACGCTGTGCCTGGTACCCGTCAGCTATAACAGCTTGGTCGTCTTGGGCGTAGTCTTCGTCACTGACCGCGGGCGCCGCCGCTGCCACCAACGCCGTCGCGGCGAGACTCCATGCGAACACAGCAACCTTCATGGCTACAACTCGATACAACTGTTTGTGAAATTCCACATCTTGACATTTTATACATCACTCATTCCATAGTACATTTCGATCGAACACAATGTTTTTCACTTATTTTGCAATATTACTTTTGCGACATTTGACCGAGTAAATTTGCTGGAATGGATGTTTTCGGTGAGCAACTTAATGGCATTATTGTTTCATGCCAATGACATCACTGTACAGTCAATATAAACATTAGGACGCTGAAAATTATACTATCCCTATGGCAAAAGGCTCGTCTAATATTACACGAGACCTAAGCCTCCCATACCAACTAGCAATTGACGATTTATGTGCCCGATAGATGGCTATAGGCTCGTTTCATGGTAGGTACCTGATTTAATAGGCGAAAAGTGGGTGTTTAATTCACCTCTGCCTACCCCTTCGGGGAATATGCGTGATTTATCTATGTATGGTAATATGTATAACGAAATGTGGATGTCACATTGTTGAAGCCTTCACACCTGCGCCTTCCCCTCTAATGGGAAAACAGACAACTTTAGTTAGTAGGTACCTATACAAAATATAATATGTACTTTTCATTTTCCTTATTAAATGCAAGGACATTTGTTGAAATAATTACAATATTTTTAAGTTGTACTAAGAGTTGTTTAAGCCACACGAAACGCGTTTTCCTTTGAAAACTGTCTCTAAATTAGGTACCCGATAAGGAAAATATAATTAATATTATATTTTGTATACCAATTTACAACTACCGAAGTAAGAAGACCAAAAATAAAAAAAACCAAAGATGAAGACGCTTTATTCTTAACGTCAGACGAAGAATAAACGTGATTGATAATATATTTTTAGACACATTTACCGATTTTCCTGCGCTGTCTGTACCCACTCTAGGTAGTAACAGAAAATGACACTTCACAAGTGACTAATTAATTAAATCTGTTATTTCTAAATGTGTGTATACATGTATACTAATATTATAAAGCTGAAAAGTTTGTTTGTTTGTATGGTTAAACGTGCTAATATTAAGAACTACTGACTCAAATTGAAAAATTCTTGCTGTGGTCGATAGTCCATTTATCGAGGAAGGCTATAGGCTATTTAGTAACCGACGCGGGCGTCCACTAGTAAATTTATATACGTATATGTAAATACATCACATAGCGTATGCTTTAAAACAGCGAGTAAGTAATGAGTTTAATTTAATTTATATAGCATAAGTATAAAGTGTCTTACAAGACCTTTGAAAGATTTATGTAGCGACGAGCTTTAGCTGCCTTGTATGACCATAAGGTACTTACTGAGACATAAATTAAGATTAGGTCAATTTGTATTTTATACCCCCAAATACTTTGACCCAATCACATGCTTTAATTAAATTAGGTACCTAATGTTTCTTACACACACACCTATCATCTAGCCCAAAATAAACAGCTTTTTTAGGAGAACCTTTGCTGGCCGAATCGCAATAACAGCATCCAATCATCATAATAACTAGCTCTTTAACGACCCTACTGCTAGGGCTTTCCCTATGAATGGAAGAATATTTGTCATCATTATCACCATTGATATATCCATATCAATATGGATGGAAGAATATAGGGGAATTGGGCCATAACCCACCAGTGCAGGTTGGTTAACAAGTGCAGATGCATCCGGGACTTAACGTGCCTTCCGAAGCACGGAGGAAATCGAAATAATACATTTTTGGTCACCCATCCAATGACCGGCCTTAGCGACATACCTTAGTTTACGCAATCGCAGGCCAAGCGCGCTATACCACTGCACTAGCGAACTCCTCCAGCATCTACCTGATTTTATTAGGGAAAACCTTTAATGGTCTTCGAGCCTTGAATTCCCTGATAGGGTTTCTCTACATACAGGTATCTCTCCCACTACCGCAGAGTGCCTCGCAGCCCCCGTAGTACGGAATGTGGAGATAATCTCCTCGGGGAAACGAAAATATTTTCCTCTCGTTCTAACTCCCACTAAATCCCGAGAGAAAATACTGTCATGTGGTGAAGAGAGATTCTGTCCACGTTCCGTGCCAGGCACACAGGGCGCTACGAATCGGAGTGCGTTAAGCAGCTTAGGCGCTTATGTCATGAATACAGCTGAATACTTATAACAATTTTGTTATGAATAATACTCGTTTATATCCCCCATAAACATGATTCATGTAACAGACCTAGTTAAATAAATCATGTTTCTGGGGGACAATAAGGGTTGGTGATGATTATGAATTTCAAATCAATTTTCATTTGTCACTAACTCATTGTAATCGTGTTTAGCATGACTTTCAGAGTGTAGGAACTGCATAGAAAAAAATAGACCCGCCTGATTGTAACAAAAACCCTAGTAATGCTGTTGTTGTGTGTTTACACATCAGCCCGCGAGCGCAGCACCACCCTAGCTTATAAAAACTGACAAAAACTTATAACGCATTTTTACTCTCTTCATTGGAGCGGTGGAAATTAAATGCCGCCACGCATCATTTAAAATATAACTAATAGTACCTACTTAATCTTCTTCTTCTCACTGCCCTGTTCTCAGTCTACCTGGGTCGGCGGAGTATGTTTCCTCTTCCATCAGTCAGACGTCATCAAGCCATCCACTCCCTATTGATTCATATCATCCATCACACACACCGTAATAGTAATAAGTATTGGATTGGATTTTGGAATTGCCAGCAATCTTACCATTCGACCAAAACGGCTCGATTTATAATAATACCATTACATAAGTTAGGTATATAAATAACACCATATTATAGTCAATAATTAATCAGTTAACTATTTTAAATATTATAGTTCATAAATAACATTCACATTTAATCACGTATAACTGAAATACATATTCCGTCGCGTTGCAAGTATTTCGAAATTTCACATTGGAATCACACGTTTTCCTGCATCGGCAAAATTTACAAGGAGACTTGATCATAACAATTGTTATTGATTTCATGACCTAGTTAAAGATCTGAGAGCAACATTCCGATCTCTAAATTGTCACATTTTTTATTGTGTAATCATTAATTAGATAAGTTATTAACTGCCGCACTCAGAGACGTCAAATAACGTTAATGAGTACTTAACGTCAAAAAATGACAATTCAAAACTAGTCCCTATTCTTGCCGGGTCTATGGTCTAGATTTGAATGAAAATTTTTGTGCTCGCGCAAATATAAAAGAACATTGTGAGTTAATGAAAAATAATATGGCTGTAAAAATATATGTAATGTGATTTAAATGATAAAACCTTTCATAACCTACCTGGGCATTCTCCGACCAGTACACACATCTTCGTGTACTCATCTCTGATGTGTCCCGCAGAACAGCGACATCCCACCTTGCATTCCCAGATCGAAGGACACAAATTGCCACCTGCTTAAACATTACACACTGTATGCCAAGCACGGGACGTGGACAAAATTTCTCTCCGCTCTCCACCACTGGCCAGTGTTTTGTCTCGGGATTTAGTGGGAGTTAGAGCGAGAGGAAAATATTTCGTTAATTCACGAGGGGATTTTCTCCACATCCCGTGCTACGGGGGCTGGTTAGTAACTGACTGGGCGGCGAAGAAACTTCTTATTCTTCCTTCCCTGTTTGCAGGTAATCTCGGCTCAGTATCTATCCCCTTCCGTTCGTATCGATCAGACGTCAATAAACCATTTCCTCCCTTTTGATTCATATCATCCATCACATCGGAAAGGTGCTAGTGACGAATGATACATTCAGTATGGAAAAGAGACGGAAAGGACCATGTCGAGAGACCAATGAACGGAGAGAGTGATTGGGATGGCATCATTTCAATCTATACTGCTTAAGGTTTTGGATTAGGTTTTACAGCCGGCGGCCTACCTGACACCAACCATGTTTGGGCCGCAAAGGAACAAAACCTTCAAATGAACTATCTTAAATACATACATAAATTACGCCATTGTACGACACCCGTACCAAGTTGTATTTTTATATTGTTTTTTTTTATCCTAGACAGGGAAGCTCTTGTCCTTCACCTTACTAAATGGTAAGTGACAATAAAGGCTGATCGAGCTTCATCTGGAACCCTCAACCACAGAGCGGCTGGCTATCTGTCGGAACACAATATTAACAGCAATATTGTGTTGTGTTATGGCGACAGATTTTGATAAGATGGTGGTAGCTAGCCAGGCGGACTTAAAAGAAGTCCTACCACCAACCAATCCGAGTACAAATTTGTACCCCCCTGGGGATCGAACCCGGGACCTCTTGATTTTAATTCCGGTGGGCAAACCACTAATCCACGCAGGCGGTTGGAGTTGTACTAAGTATTCGTCTTTCCCGCACCCTCCCAGGTCACCAACCTCTATTCAAGAGTCTCAAGTTGACACACGTTGCAGGACATTTCCAACCGCAAAGGGAGAACTCCTCGTTTTCTTTCCAGCACACAGATGTTCTGTAACTTGTGTAGGAGTCCATGAAAAATATCAGCAAATATAGAACCCGTTGTTTAACACACTGAAACGACATTGCATAAATGCTTAACTCTCCTTTGAATAATAATGCGCGTGCGGCCATAAAAATACTATAAACCAGTAACAAATAAATCCACTGGTGCAGTAGGTAAGCCACAGTTAACGTTTAATATTGAAAATAGGGAAAAAAGTTTTCTTTTTTTTTTACATCTAATAATTTGAACGAAGAAAAATGTGGTTAGAAAAAGTTTAAAAAAATTATAGTCTTGATGCGGGAATCGAATCCGCGTCCTCTGTAATCGGGGCAGATGCCTGAACCACTGGGCCACCTAGACATTTTATTGAACTTCTTTCTTTGTCAAAAAAAAATCGAAACAATTACAACATAATTATCTGTTAAGTTTTCAAATAATTAGCAATACGTAGGTATTCCTATATTTAACGCCAAATAAAGGTAAGGTATGATTATGAAGTTAGGAAATTTGTGTAAATTTTCCGAATTAGAAATAAAGACAGAGGCTTCTTTGGGTATAAATTTCATTAGTCAACTTCTAAAAGAACCCTACATTCATGAACAACAGAACGTGTCAAATACTTGCAACTCAGATCAAGATAATACAGATACTTAACGTGATAGCTCCTGTATAAAAGCATCATCTCGAACTGGTAACATTTATTGTCTCACACATCAGTTGACCAACATGAGAAATCTTGGTTTTATTGTAGTTGCAACGGCCATGGCCCTGGCGCTGGGCCATACACCATCGTCGGATACACCAAATCACCTTCAACAAGTTCAGAAGTTGTTCATAAAGCCATCCAACGATGGAACCACTGGTGACCTCTACGTGGCTGCCACAGAAGAATCTGGTTCGACGGCCCAGTGGCTCACCGACCAGCCCGTGAATTTTCTGTCCAGCTTGAAGAACTACGACCGTTTGAATCCTAAACGGGCGATCGCGGGTCCTCTCCCCAGCTTTGGTTTCCCCCAGGCTCAGCCAGAGACCCCTGAAGCCAAGGCAACCAAAACAGATTGTCCTTACGCACAACAGATGGCACAGTCTTCACCTGGTGATGGTGCGAATGAAACTCCTTGTAATGGCGCTGAACCGACCCCATACAACCCGTACGGATATTTCTACCCGCAAATAATGGCGTCCTACGCGAATATGGCCAACATCCTTAAGGATACTGGGATGAATGAGGAGACGGTGAACTCAATGATACCTCAAACTCCGGTCCTTTGGCCTCAGGCATACGCTTACCCATATTCGGTACAATACATGATGGTAGACCCGAGCGCCTGGGCCCAATCTCAAAATGCACAAACCCAAACAGAAAATAATGCGGTCTAAAACGAATTGTAAATTATTTACTCTAGAAAAACACATCACCCTACATAATTTATTTTTTCTTAGTTTACTATTTATTTATTATCGTGTTATAATTGTAAATAATACTGCTTTACATTAAAAAGTTGAAAGACTCATTTATTCATTTTATTATTTTGAAACTAATTTACTTACAACTCCTGTGAAAATTATCTGCTAATCTACCCTCCAATCCCCAATAAGGTATATACCTGTTGGGCGAGCGTTATCTGCACAGCGAATAAAAAGTCCTCTGCCTAGCCTCAAAGACTAAAAAAAAATATGCTTGATTCCAGAATAAAAGGCGTACTCTTTATGTTTTAGTATAATATTCCCATAAGGGTGATTTTCCACCAGAGCTGTGCGAGGATGCGTTACGAGGAATGTGTTTGAGGAGAACCAAACCAATAGAATCACTTCATTTTCCTAGGCTCGCTCAGTACAGCTTTGGTGGAAAAGGGCATATATGCGAAGCGAGTTGTTGTACCACACACTAAACAGTCATCATCTATTCTTAGGTTGCGAGGGATATGTTCCAAGTAATATGTTGCGATGTTTGCGACGATTTAGGGTTCTTAAACTAAATCTTTAATTTTTTTTTTGTTTTTTTGATGGACCTAGGCTATTGGCCGAGAGGCCTTTACAGCATCTACCGGGTTTTTTGGGGAAGGCGAAGACCTTGACCTAAAGCCAAATGTGTCCTCAAGCCTTGCAGTCGAGCACTCCCTGTGAGGGTGCCTTCACAGCAGGCGTCCCCCGTGCGGGGACGGCATCTCCCGAGGGAGATATACTGCCGCGGAGAGCCTCGCAGGGCGCCCGAGTCGGAGCTTGGATCGGCAGGCCTGAGGGTGCCTCTAAAGGCGCGGACCTCGGCTCAGGTGTGCCGTGTAGTGGGGGGAGGGAGCGAGAAGCGCCCAGGAACACGAGTGTACCTGGTAAAGCGCCTTGTGTGTAGACCGGGTCTTCGCACTCTTATACGACGGGTGCGGTGTGTAGGCAGGGTGTGTGTGGTGTGTTCGGCTCTTTGATTGGCCTGTGTGATTGAGTCATCCGGATCGATGAGAACGTTTTTGGGCCTGCGGAAGGCCCGCCCTACATTGGGCAACGGAGAATAATCCGCCGCTTGGACTACCAGCGGGTTTGGGTGGTGGGGAGCATTGTTAAAGAAACGCCTCGAAGCGTTTTTCATGTTCTGCGCTATGGTTGGGAGATCGAAATCGCAGTGTAGATCTGAGAGACGTCATGATTGGACGGACGCAGACTTTGTAAAGTGTCAACTTATTTCTAAGTGACATTTTACTCCGCCTGCCTAGAAGATGGTAGAGCCGTCCGAGCACAAAGTATGCCCGGTTTCTGACCGTGTCTATGTGCGATGCGAACGATAACGAGGGGTCTAGCGTGACGCCCAGATATTTGACCCTCCTTTTCCAAGGAATCGGTTGGCCAAACAGGGTGACTGGGGGCAGAGTGGGGGGCAGACGCCCACCCCGATTAAAGTACATGGCTGCACTTTTATCGGGGTTGACCTCTATCCTCCACTTGCGGAACCATTCGACCAGTAGGCCTATTCCCTAACTTTTTTTGACAGTTGAAAGTGATTATCACCGAACCATTTACTAATACATTGCTGTTATCATAGGACAAGTGTCACAATAGTATTATAGTTAAGTAGTAATGGATATGTAAATGGTTCGGTGATCATCACTTCCAACTGTCAAAAAAATTTAGGGAATAGGCCTACAGGGCGTTCGCGGCTATCTGGAGTTTACGTACGACAAAGTTGCGGTTGCGGAAGGACGTGAAAAGGGCGGTGTCGTCCGCGAAAAGCGCGAGTTCGACGCCCGGAGTGCGCGGTATGTCGTTGACGTACAATGAAAATAAGAGCGGGGCGAGTACGGAGCCTTGCGGGACTCCGGCACGTATCGGACGGTGGCGGGAGCGCGTTCCCTCGACGCGGTAACGAAAGGAGCGATTCGACAAGAAGTCTCGTATGATGAGCACGAGTCTGTTTGGCACGTTGAGTTGGAACAGCTTGTAGATCAAACCGTTGTGCCACACTTTGTCGAAGGCCTTCGCCACATCGAAAAAAAGCGCTCCCGTGTTGATGGGGCGCGCGGGATAGGGCGTTCGTATCCCTCGGAGGATGTGCTCCGTTAAGCGGTGCACCTGATGCGTACACGAGTGTTTGGCCCGGAAGCCAAACTGTTCGTTAACGAGAATGTTGTGCGAAGACACAAAGTCTTTAAGACGGGAGAGTAGGACTCGCTCGTAGAGCTTGCCCAGAGACTGGAGCAGGCTGATAGGCCTAATAGCTCGAAGGGGATTTCGCGTCTTTGCCGGGCTTCCGGATCCCGATAACGTCGGCCTCTTTCCATGCGTCAGGAAAGGAGCAGTGGGTCATGGCGCCATTGAAGATGGCTACCAGAAGCAGGATGAGTTGCGCGGGCAGGATCTTAAGGACCCTGTTGGAAATGCCGTCAGAGCCGGGGGCTTTGCGCGGTTTGAGGTAGGAGATTAACGTTCGCACCTCGTCATATGTGACCGGCGGGAGAGGTGGCGCGGTAGGTGGTAGAGAGGAGAGCCTTTCGACTTCCCTGTCTACCTCCTGTACGTGAGAGAGTTCCGCTGGTAGTGTACTCGGAGTACATTGGTATTCTAGGCTGTCGGCCAGGCACTCGGCCTTCTCGTCATCATCAACGGCGATGTTGAGGTCGGGTCTGGTAAGGGGAGGCATGGTTGGCACGTGGTCGGACTGAAAGGTTCTCGCCATCCTCCAGTAGGCCTGGTGGGATGGCGAGATGCTTTCCAGAGTGTCGTGCCACTGCTGGTCACGAAGATCGCCGATGCGGGTCCTCACTTGACGTTGTATGGACCGCATCCGCGCTCTGTTCGCATCAGTGGGACGGCTGTCGTGAGCCCTGATCGGAACTCGTCATCCTCGTCAGAGGAAGAAGAGGAAGTGGCAGCGTCCATCTTTAATTATGCGATATAATTGAAATAAAAGTTTTATAGTATGTTTGAAGATAAGCATGACACAGTGGCTTTACTACCTCATCAATCGCCTAACTAAATGAACTCTGATACACTACTTTCTCTGTTCTGTGTCTGATACCAATAAATTAGCACCAAGCACACCTTGTATGAAGGTATTAAAAACTAGAGTGCGTTTCATCTAATAGTTCCTATGCCCTCATGGTGGTAGTGTTGCAAGAAAATGATACCATGTCAACTTTATTGTCTTACCTTTAATTCAAGGAGATTTTTATCAATTGACTATATAATTAATTATGCATCTATCTTATTAAGTTACTTATAACTACTCGCGGTACTAAGTAGTAGTTAAATAATTATTAGTTTTTTTTGCCAAAGCTCGTCAAAATTTGCGAGAACAGTGAGTTAATGGCATTATTAGTATGAAAGAAATTAGATAGATAAATATAAATTGTACTGATGTAAGAAGGATAGACTCATTATGTAAAAAAGGTTAAATTATAATAAAATATTATAATATATTTATTATCAATAACAATAATTGTGTTCATCTAACATGTCTACATCACTCTTGTCAGTCGTTAAATCGTTATTAGTACTATTTATTTACAGTTATAAAACAGAAATATATATTTTATTTATTATTCAAACACTTAATGAAACTGATACTGGTAACCCAATTTAATGGCGGCAATCCGAACCTCCTTACGTTTTTCACGTTCACAAAACACCTTAGCTTTTAACACAATTAATCTTTCATCACTTTTCTATGTATTGGACATCATTTTCTCAAAGATTGTCTATAAAACATAAAAAAACGTGCAACTATGACTTACGGGTTGATGTTGTTGACAGACAGGGCAGCCATCATCACGGCATAGGAACTTTAAGATGAAACCGGATGAAACGCACTATTTACTCATATTTTTTGAAATATAGAATAATTTAATTTGACAACATATGGCTCAAAAGTCTTAGGTACCAAGCCAAAAACCATTTAAAAATAAATGCTAATTTTATTTTGATTTTCGAACTGAATATTGGCCACCATCTGTGGCCCTAGCCAAGTGGCCAAGCTATTCGAACGCATACAAAAACAAAAGTATGAAACTGACGTATTACAGAGAGTACAAAACATCAGTTTTATACTGAATTAAGCGTTAGAATAGAAAAGCCACTTGGCAAGGCCCCGGAGTATTATTGTTCTCTATGCTAAGCCCAAAGAGTACAATGTATATACAGCTTTCTGTATATACATTGTACTCTTGGCCCTCTGGAGTCTCAGGACTGAACACTAGAACCAAAAATACGAGCCGAGTGAGATGCATAGAAGAGAGGCTGTTGTGCGTCCTCTTCTAATAGGGTGACCATGTATTTTATACATAGGAAAATAGTGAGACTAGTCGAACTATACTACTAGTTCGGCCCAGTGTTGGGCATAATAATAACTTCATTAAAATAAAGGTGTCACACATTTTAACGCATCTAGGGAGTGCTTGGCGCGAATTGGCGTTTATAATAATAATAACACTACTTTATGTCCACAAAGTCCACTCTGAAACAATTTTTTAAAGATTGAAATGATTTAAATAAAATTTTTGAATGATTGAAATTATTTCAATCAAAAAAAATTGTTTGGGTAGGCTGATTATGTTAACTCCGTTTAAATGAAACAAAGATAGAAAACAGTGAAATGTTAACTGCCAAGCCGTTTTTGCGATTGTGTATTTAATATTTGGCAGTGTCAGTTGATGTCATCGTGATATTGAAAGTGAACTCGAAATTTGGCTTATCGATAGAAAGTCGTATGAAAAAGCGATTAAGAAAGCTTGTTGCAAAGAATTTGACAGTTTGTATTTGAGAATCTTTTCATTGCCCATGAAACAACTCGGACCCTGTTTCAATATCGCGATTAGACAATTTTTGATCGAAATATTAAAAGGTTAGTATACACAATTTAGTATTAAAGTGATTTTCTGTATATTATTGTGGTTATTGTTTAAACAAAATTTATTTTAAGTAAATAAATACAACTTAATAAATACTAGGAATTAATTGAACTATACTTAAATAGACTGGTGTCAATTTTAATGTAAAATTCATTATATTCATTCATTCATATTAAGAAATAAATATAAAAAAGCCATGGCAGTATGGGCTAGTCCCTTTGCTTTCCTCAAAAATACAGGGAGAATTAAAACAAATCAAATAGTATTGACAACTCTTATTTCAGCATTATAACACTACTAAATTTAATACGTTCCATAATACATGACACTGCACCGCAACACGGTCTTATTATATATGTCGGACCATCAGTATTTCGCGCTAGCTTCCCTTTAATATTTTATCGATAGAAATGAAACAAAAAATAATGCAACAATTTTACGTAATCGCATTTTATTGACAGAATTTTTTCTGTTTCTTTCTAAACTTTGATTGAAACTTTATCCAAAGTTACGTAATAGCCCCACAAAGTGGACTTTGTCTTCCTAAAGTGGTGTTATTATAAACGCCAATTTGCGCCAAGCACTCTCTAGATGCGTTAAAATGTGTGACACATATTTTAATGTAATATTCAAGAAAGTAAGTGAAAATGTATATAAAAAAGAAAGTTCCTAAAAGTCATGTATCCAGGAACGTTTAGCCGATTTAAAAAAAATGCCACTGACAGTGACTGAGTGAGTTGAGTTTTAAAATTCTCCCTATATTTTAGGGAAGGCAAAGGGTCTAGCCCATACAGCCAAGTCTTTAGTGTATATTTTATCTGTAGTCTTATGAAATAATGAGTGGGTGAAATGATGAATGAAATGAATTTTACGTTAAAACGTGGGTGTCACACATTTTAACGCATCTAGGGAGTGCTTGGAGCGAATTTAATGGTAACAGAGTTCATGATGGTGCCTGATGAGGTGGACAAAACCACTTTTTAAAGTGGTCTTCACCACAACATCAAACCCATCACAACACTTATTTTCAATGATTCTGTATAATTGCACATCAACACACTCCTCTGACAGTGACTGAGCTTACCACAGGTGTTTGGCGCGTTTCGTGGTGTCGGTCAAATTTATTTTCGCTAATTCAAAAATTGTTATAGAGTGGATTTTGTGCAGTGAAAGTGGTGTTATTTTGATGCACAAGCATCCGTGTTAATGTGCAATTATGCAGAATCATCGAAAATAAGTCTCATGATGTGTTTCATGTTGTGGTGAAGATCACTATAAAAAGTGGTTTTATCCATTTCATCAAGCACCATCATGATCTCTGTTACCATTAAATTCGCTCCAAGCACTCCCTAGATGCGTTAAAATGTGTGACACCCATATTTTAACGTTAAATTCATTTCATTCATACATTTCACCCACTCATTATTTCATAAGACATAAAATATACACTAAAGACTTGGCTGTATGGGCTAGACCCTTTGCCTTCCCTAAAATATAGGGAGAATTAAAAAACAACATGACGTAAAAGGGAGAATTAAAAAAAAAGGAGTCTTTGGCGCGTTTCGTGGTGTCAGTCAGATTTTTTATTCGATAATTCAAAAATTGGTTCAGAGTGGATTTTGTGCAGTGAAAGTAGCGTTATTTTGATGCACAAGCATCCGCGTTGATGTGCAATTATACAGAATCATTGAAAACAAGTCTTGTGATGTGTTTGATGTTGTGGTGAAAACCACTTGAAAAGTGTTTTTGTCCACCTCATCAGTAGGCCTATTCCCTAACTTTTTTTGACAGTTGAAAGTGATGATCACCGAACTATTTACTAATACAATGCTGTTATCACAGGACAAGTGTCACAATAGCATTATAGTAATGGATAAGTAAATAATTCGGTGATCATCACTTTCAACTGTCAAAAAAAGTTAGGGAATAGGCCTACAGGCACCGTCATGAACTCTGTTACCATTAAATTCGCGCCAAGCACTCCCTAGATGCGTTAAAATGTGTGACACCCATATTTTAACGTAAAATTCATTTCATTCATACATTTCACCCACTCATTATTTCATAAGACTACAGATAAAATACTACTAAAGACATGGCTTTATGGGCCCAAAGACATGGCCCTTTGCCTTCCTTAAAATATAGGGAGAATTAAAAAAAAAACAACATGAGCTTACCACAGATTACAAAGATTCAGCCAAACGTAGTGTATTATATACTCTTTGATTCAGTCCTCTTCAGAAATATGTCAGTGTGGATAAAGTTTGTCTGGAAATAAATAAAATTAGAATCACGTTTAGAGTGATAAAAAGGCATTCTCCAAGCAAACACAGTTAACTTTAAACATGGTTTCTAAGAAAAAGAAGAAGGTTTGTAAAACATTACTTGTAACATTGTTCAAATAACACGTGTTGTAATAAAATTCTAACCAAACATTGTATTCGTTTACAGTATTCCTCAGGAGAAGGAGCACAGTTTATGACCAGAAAGGCTGCTCTTAAAAAATTACAATTATCGCTCAAAGATTTCAGAAGAATTTGTATATTAAAGGGAATTTATCCAAGAGAACCTCGTAACCGCAAGAGAGCTCAAAAAGGTGCCGGAGGAATAAAAACACTTTACCACACAAAAGACATAAAATTCTTATTACATGAACCAACGTTATGGAAGCTCCGAGAAATAAAAGTAAGTGGACACCTCATCCGGTCACAAGTATACATGTAATGTATAATTAAAATATGTTACCTACTCAAATAATACAATTTTTCACAGGTTTACCAACAAAAAATACGAAAAGCCCGTGCTATGAGAGAGTTCGGTCAAATGAGAAAATATCTCCGTGACTATCCAGATTTAAATATTGATCACATAGTGAAAGAGAGATATCCTACATTTGTTGATGCATTACGTGATCTGGACGACTGCCTCACTCTTTGTTTTCTGTTCAGTACTTTCCCTTCTTTGAAAAGAGTTCCCAGAGATCAGTCTTTGTTATGCAGGAGATTAACAGTAGAGTTTATGCATGCCATTATTTCAGCAAAGGCTCTTCGCAAAGTATTTATTTCAGTCAAAGGGTATTACTATCAAGCTGAACTTGAAGGTCAAACTATCACTTGGATTGTCCCACATAATTTTTCATTCCAGGTAATTTATATTTCAATTAATGTAATTACAAATTATTTATGACATGGAACTTGTGTGCTAATAATTACTGTAAGTGTACATAATATTAATTAAGTTTTTCTATTTCAGCCACAAAGCAAAGATGAAGTGGACTTCAAAATTATGTCAACATTCGTTGAGTTTTACACAATGCTGCTTGGATTTGTGAATTTCAAATTATACCACTCACTAAACTTGGTTTATCCACCAAAGCTAACAGCTGCATTTTCCCCTGATTGTGATAAAGGTCTTATTGATGAAAATGCTTATATAGCAGAGAGGATAGCTGCCATGAATTTGTCAGTAGCTAAAGTGGCTGGTGCTGGTGAAGTAGAAGAATTACCTGAAATTGATATTTTCCAAACAGAAGGCGAAGATCCACAGAATCTGGAAGAGGCAAAAAAAGAAGCTGAAAAAGTAAAAAAATTAAAAACCCTATTCAAAGGTTTGAAATTTTTCATTAACAGAGAAGTGCCAAGAGAACCATTGGTATTCATTATCCGCAGTTTTGGTGGTGAAGTTTCCTGGGACAAAAATCACTTTGTTGGGGCCACATTTGATGAATCAGATGAATCCATTGCCTATCAAATTGTGGACAGGCCCAGTATGGAGAAGCAGTATCTTTCCCGATACTATGTACAACCCCAGTGGGTGTTTGATAGTGTTAATACCAGATCTCTTCTACCCATCAATAAATACTTAATAGGAGCTGTGTTACCTCCACACCTTTCTCCATTTATTGATAAAACAAGAGACCAAGTTTACAAGCCTCCTGAGGAACGAGAACTTATAGACCCTAACTTTAATCCATTGGGTAAGTATTAGTAAAAACCATTGATCTTAATAATGTATAAAATAATAGTTTAGTCCTTTTTGTAACATTATCATGAGTAAATTATTGTTTTTATTTATTTAGATAATGATGAAGACTCTGGAAGTGATGTAGAAGAAGCTACGGATGATGAAAAAGAAGATAATGAGGAAGAGTCTGAACCTGAAGAGGACCCAGAAAAGGCACTGGCTAAACAATACCAACAAGAAGTGGAGGAGGAGTCTTCTTCTGAAGAAGAACAAGATGATGATTTGGATCCTGAAAAGAAAAAGTTAGCCAAGCAGAAGGTAACACAAAATTATTACAAAATGTGTTTAATACATATACTGAAAATGTTTTATTGGATATGTTATATTATAAATAATGGGTTAAATTTAAATAACAATTTATTTATTGTTTTTTTTATACAGAAAAAAGCAATGGCAGTTACTACAGGTGTACCTCACAAGGAACATCCTTATCAGAAAGAGATAGAAGATAAGCAGGCATTCAGATTGAGGGAGAAGCTTGTGAGAAAGAAATACAGAAATCTATACAAGAGCATGAAAGCTGGAGAAGAGAAGAGGAAGAAAGACATATGGCTACTCAGAAAGAAGAGACGTTTACATGATGAAAAAGTCAAGGAGGAGAAAAAGCTTTTACGCAAAAAGAAATTACAAGATAGTGTCTCTTAATTGTCATGAGTCATAAAACATATTGTAAAATAATCATTAAAGATTATAATATTAAATAAATAGTACTATTTAATACTTTTATCATATCACAGACAGATAAATATAATAATTGTTTGCAATAGGTACTGGGTATTATGGTATGCCTGTCTTTGCTAATAACATTTAAAAATCTGTTTCAAGACACGACTCAAAACTCAGTACAAAAAATTTAGATTTTATTTGTTTCATTAAAAAGTATCAAAATAAACTCTTAGCATTCCTTGGATTCTGGTGGTGGTGGGTCCTAAATGTGACAGAGAGGGAAGTTAGTGGCAGCTCTTGGGACTTGTGACCCAAGTGTAGGTTTATGATGCCCCTTCACAGCATGTCAACACTCGCCTTCGCCATATTAAGGGTCATTGGTGAACACAGGCATATATTTTCTTTCAAAAGTTAAAATGTTAGTTACCCTTTTAACTCCTGACAAAGACATTTCTGGTGCTAGTGGCACATAGCTAATGCAGCATGTTAAATATAACACAAACTACTGCTTTCTTCCAATTGTAATTTAATGAAGATTGTAATAAATGGACCATTCGTCATTTAGTAGTGAGAGTAATGTGAATGTGCAGTCCTTTCCACATCTAAATTTGTAATTCACAACTAATAAAGAAATCTATATCTGGAGTGGATCTCATTTTAATAACAACATCCATTGACACATGTTAGGTTAGGCCACTTTGTCAAAATATTATGCAGGGAAACACATTGAACCTTATTATTACCCACTTAATTGATAAGAACTGTAAAACTGCGTGAATAAAACAATAATGTATAATGTAACAAATACTATTTTAATTTATTTACACGTGTCGAATAACTTGACTAACAGACAATTATTCAACTGGGAAAAACAATGTCAGAAATACCCATAATATAAACATAATTAATTACAATCATCATCAAATCTAGAATTAGGTACTCAATTATTCTAACTATTAAAGTAGTAAAAATAAATAACTGCTCTCGACATTGTACTTGCAAACAACACAGCCTAGTCTGTAGGAAACCTTGTGAACAGATCTTTTTACCATTCTTAGAAAAAATAAATTAGATAAATTTAAAAAATATGTACTGGCTATATAAATATGTAAAGGATCGCCAAGGGCAACACGATGACGTGTAAAGGTGAGAGAGGGGATGCGCACACGCGTTACAAACAGCTATAAATAGGTGAGTAGTTTAGTGTTGCCACTAAAGAAAATCCGAGGGGGTGTTCTGCCATGGGTCTAGCTATGCTGTAACCTAAATATCGTTTGGTACCCTTCGGGGGAACAAGAGTATTATTTATTATTTGATTTTTAATTGAATGTAATAAAGAGCTCGGATAAATGTCGACATTTTATTGTCCTTATGAGATTGCGGGGGTTCCTGTTGACTTGAACGTGTACAATGGAATGGTTACATGGCAGCAGTGGAAGACGCGGGTTCGAATATCGCATAATGACAATAATTTTCCGAAATTTATCTGACCTCTTTTTTTGTAACAATTTTACAAACATTTATAGTGTTCAATTAAAAATCAAATTATAATTAAAACAAACCAAAGCCTAAGCACAGTATTTGTAAAAATACCTTTTAACTTTGGATGTTGGAAATTTATTACTACATTATGAGGGTAGCCGTTGGCTTCAATTTTAAGTTAAGTTGAAAAAATTTCGTTAAACTAATGTCCTGGTTGGCCGAGTGGTATAGGCTGCCACCAGGGTTCCGGATGACGCGGGTTCGAATCCCGCATCAGATCACACTAATTTTATGATTTTATTTTTTAGTCAGCATCACTATCTTCCTCTGCGTCACTATCTTCCAGTTCTGGCATTGGAAAGCGAAGTATGGCAGCAACACCTGTTAGTTGATCAAGTTCTGGAAAATCAGATAGAATTAAGTTTCCTCTATTTATAGACAAACGTATGATAATATATATGAGTTAAAGATATTGGATAAATACAGCAGGTACTCTAATGTTGGCAAATGAATTAGATAATTCAATGAAAAGGAGAATGATTATTCAGACTTCAGTTCTTTCTTTCAGCAGGTGATGCCTCCGTCAAAGATACTTATTAAACTGACAAAGAAACTCATTAATTTACCAGTTAGAGCAATAAAATCACATGCACTGCATAAAAACTGTTAAATTTACAGAAATTTAAGAGTTTTTGTTTTTGCCATTAGCAATCCAGAAACAATTCTATTTTTTACTTTTACTTCTTTCTTTCTGGATGTATTTAGTTTGATATAAATCAAAATTAAATTTTACTATCTTAGGAATAAAGTTGTAAGAAGTTAGGAATAAACTGTATACATACGTTCTCCTGACACATGCATGCTGGAAAAAATTCTAACATCACCCCCATTTTCGCGTACTGTATCTACTAACGCCACATACTCTTTCCTTTGTTGTATTTCTTGACATCTGTAACATAAATTTAAGAAATTTTATGCACAATATTTATTTCATTTTCTACTCAACAATAAACCTGAAGTAAGAAGTAGTAAAGTAATTAACTACTAAGAATCAAAATTAATACAATGTTAGTTTTTCAGAACATGACCTTAACAGCATAACTTATTTACCTGAACAATTTGTCTGATATCATGAGGGTCTCGATTGCCATAGCTTCATTAGCTTTTTCAACATGCCGTTTTCCATAAAAAGCCTTGGCAGGCTCAAGTTGTAACATAGTGTAAAAGCTTTCTAAAAGTTTCACTTCACTAGCTGCTTTTGTGTCAGATATTTTTGTTATCACCGCTGGTTCCTGAAGTACCTCTGAAAATCATATTTAAAAAAAATTCATTCAAATGTTATTGATAACTACATGTTACATAGGTACATTGATGATTCTAAACAACTTATTAGGTTGGGGAAAAAGTCTTTTCGCATTATAGTATGTATAAACTTGTAATAAAATCTCTTACTATTTGTATCTGGCTGGTTTTGGTATCATTGAAAGTTTAAATTTTAAAGAACATAATTCCAAATTCAAATTAGGAAAATGTGTGATTTTCATTTGTTTTTCGTACCGCCAAGATGAGTGAATCTAACGAAGAAATTCGATAAATTTTAAAATTTTACTACAAAAAAGGTAAAATGCAACGCAAGCCGCGAAAAAAATTTGCGATGTTTATGGACCTAGTGCAGTGTCTGTGAGAGTAGCACAAATTTGGTTTAAGGGTTTTCAATCCGGAAATTTTGATGTCAAAGATGCACGTCGCTCTGGTCGCCCTATTACAGATAAAATGGATGCCATTTTTGAAAAAGTGGAGCAAGATCGGCATGTCAGTAGTTACGACGTAGCTGAAGAACTGGGAATTGACCACAAAACAGTTTTGGCGCATTTGAAAAAAACTGGGTACACAAAAAAGCTCGACATTTGGGTACCTCACGAGCTCACTGAAAGAAACCTAATGAACCGTGTACTCATTTGTGATTCTTTATTACGACGTAATGAAACCGAACCATTTTTGAAGAAGCTGATAACTGGTGATGAAAAGTGGATCACGTACGACAAGAACGTGCGACTGTGGCGAAACCCGGGTTAACTCGCAACAAGGTGATGCTGTGTGTGTGGTGGGATTGGAAGGGCATTATTCATTATGAGCTGTTACCACCAGGCAGGACCATCGATTCTGAACTCTACTGCGAACAACTGATGAGATTAAAGCAAGAAATTGAGAGAAAGCGGCCGGAATTAATCAACAGAAGGGGTGTGGTTTTCATCATGATAACGCTAGACCTCACACATCTTTAGCCACTCAGCAAAAATTAAGAGAGTTTGGCTGGGAGGTGTTAATGCATCCGCCGTATAGTCCTGACCTTGCACCTTCAGATTTCCACCTGTTTCGGTCTCTTCAGAATTCTTTAGGCAGTGTCAGGTTAACATCACGAGAGGACTGCACTTGTCGCGGTATTTTGACCAGAAGTCCTAAAATTTCTATAGCAATGGGATCATGTCCCTACCTACAAGATGGCAAAAAGTTATCGAACAAAATGGTACCTACATACTTTAGTTAAATGTAAATAAACTATATTAAAAAATGTTTTGAATTTTCTTAAAAAATGCGAAGAAATTTTTTCCCCAACCTATTAATATTATCATTAATTATATATTTTTATCAATTTACATCAAAGTTTAAGGCACAGTTTTTCAATCATCACTGCCCACCTTTTCGATGATAAACAGGTATGATTTTTATATGTAAGTACTATTTATTATTATGTATAAAAAATCTTTATTATTAGCTGTGTTAACAATAATGGTTAAATTTTTAATAGTCATTTTAACTTTATTCATACCTTTTAGTGAATGTTTGAATCCTGAAGAAGCTTTTACTAACAAGAATTTGCTTTTGTTGTCAATTAGTAGCTTGTTATCTGTCTTTACAGCCAACTGCATCATATACTCAAAAAATTGGTCTCTAACAAACCCAGGAGACGCAATAATTACACATTTGACAATACTGAATTCTACATGTCTCAATATTCCTTGCATTACAGCATCATAAAATTTATTTAACCCCTGTCAATATAAATAGAATTATATAACTTATATGGTACTGAACAAATATCAGGATAGAGTTCATGCAACCATTTTAAGGTCAGTGTGTATTTCAGGCCAGTGTTGGATATATGGATAAACAAAAATATATTATCTTGAGCACCTCCATGCTTCAAAAGACACATTAAGCTGTTGGGCCCGGTTGCAACTGCAGTCATTAATACCCACCCATAGTCTACGCTACATAGACATAGTGAATTATGGCCCATTTTCCCTATATTCATCCATCCATAGCATAGGGATAGCTTATGCCCCACCTGTCGGAATGGGGTTGGTGTCAATTGTATATTCCAAATATAACAATTATAAAATATTTATTAGTATCTAATATATCAACTATCATAATATCAACTGTAAAAATAATTACTTCATGTATAATTTCAATATTATAAACACTGAAATAGAAAAATAGATTCAAATAACATTTATACATAAATCACACCTATTTTTCCCTGAAGGGGTAGTAGAATTAACACCCATGTTTCGCCAATTAAAGTCCTATGTAACAGAGAGCTATGTATTGGGCTCATAAATCCGAAATTATTATCTATCGGGCTCATAAATCTCAATATATTACTGGGTAGTATAAACGAAACACTACAGCCCATTTGTTAGCACTGTCTAAACCCTTAGTAACCCCAAACACACAGCATATTACATTTATAACTGCACCTTTTCATGTTGTTGCACAAATCCTTTTCTTTTCCTTGGTATAGTCATATCAATCTTAGAGCGCACTAAGGTCATGGATGGAGTGATCAAACAAACATGAGCAAGGCCTTCTTGCATGACTACAGCCGCAACATCAGCACTTTGGGCAGGGTCACAGGCAACCTCCACCCGTTCTAATGCTACTGAATCCCATAGCACTTTGTTTAAGACAAATTTTCTATTAAGTTCTAAATCTAGAGTGTGATATGCTCCCATCTGAAATATTTACTCTTTCAAATATAATGTTTCAATGTTGAATTGTTACATTTATTATATTTATTACTTACCTTTACATATTGATTTTCCACGATATTTCGACCCTTTAGCCTTAGCACACATGCTTGAGTGTCAAAATCAATAGTTTCTACGCAAATAGTTAACGTTGTCCTAACTCTATTACTTGTCGAAGAACCAGTTGCAGATTCTGTTTGCACTTTACGCACTGTGGAGGCAGTGACAGAGTCGTTTTCAGTAATAAGGTTATATGCATGCCACATATCCTCCGATTCCTCAGGGATAAGACCAATACTCCTGAAAATTAAAAGAAAAATCCTATTTTGTATGCGGCAATATATTAAAAAATATTAGGAATATACGCAACAAATTCGTACCCACAACCATCCTTTTCGATACTTTTATGAACTAATTTCATGTTTACTAAAGTAGTTGAAATGATATGTGTCAGCAGAGCATTATTAAGTTTTACTGAAAATAGCACAAACTTTTGTAAATATTGCAATAGTTACAAACAGCCGTGTGAATTGTCATCATGAATGTCGTGCGTGATGGTGGCAGGGCAGATAAAAGTTGTCACTGTCAGTCAGTTGTCATAATTTTTTTTATTTATTTTTATTTATTTTTTTCCCTATATTTTAGGGAAGGCAAAGGGTCTGGCCCATACAGCCATGTCTTTAGTGTATATTTTATCTGTAGTCATATGAGATAATGAGTGGGTGAAATGAATGAATGAAATGAATTTTACGTTTAAATATGGGTGCCACACATTTAAACGCATCTAGAGAGTGCTTGAAGCAAATGTAATGGTAACAGAGTTCATGATGGTGCTTGATGAAATGGATAAAACCCCTTTTTATAGTGATCTTCACCACAACATCAAACACATCATGAGACTTATTTTCGATGATTCTGCATAATTGCACATCAACCCGGATGCTTGTGCATTAAAATAACACCACTTTCACACAAAATCCACTCTGTAACAATTTTTGAATTAGTGAAAATAAATCTGACTGACACCACGAAACGCGCCAAACACTCTGCCTTTCTTGTTTTTTATATTTTCTTAATTCTCACTTTAGCTGCGTTCGGTAATTGCATAAGATCAATCTTTTTAGTCTGTATCGTCAGTTTATTATACAACTATAGTGCGTTTCATCTTAAAGGTCCTAAGCCACCATGGTGGTAGTATTGCAAGAAAATGATACCATGTCAACTTTATTGTCTTACCTTTAATTCAGGGAGATTTTTTTCAATGAACTATATAAATAATTATGCATCTATCTTATTATGTTACTTATAACTACTCGCGGTACTAAGTAGTAGTTACATATTAGTTTTTTTATGAAAGTCATAAACCATAGCTCGTCAAAATTTGCGAGAACAGTTAGTTAATGGCATCATTAGTATGAAAGAAAGTAGATAGATAAATATAAATTGTACTGACCTAAGAAGTATAGACTCATTAAATAAAAAAAGGTTAAATTATAATAAAATATCATATTTATTATCATTAACAATAATTGTGTTCATCTAACATGTCTACATTTGACCTTTCCTCACTCTTGTCAGTCGTTAAATCGTTATTAGTACTATTATTTATAGTTATAAAACTGAAATAAATATATTTAATTTATTAACCAAACACTTAATAAAACTGGTACTGGTAAGCCAATTTAATGGCGGCAATCCGAACTTGTACACACTAATATGGATTATGCGGCACCTCCTTACGTTTTTCACGTTCGTAAAACACCTTAGCTTTTAACACAATTAATCTTTCACCACTTTTCAATGTTTTGGACACGATTTTCTCAAAGTTTGTCTATAAAACATAAAAAACCTGCAACTATGACATACGGGTTGATGTTGTTGACAGACAGGGCAGCCATCATCACGGCATAGGAACTTAAAGATAAAACGCAATATAAGCTTTTTATTTTTCGCGTCTGAACAAGTCAAAAGTGATTTCTCCATTTATCCGTTGCGGTGACGTCATTTGGCGCTTACCTCTGTTTAGAATGACCGGAATTTTAATCATGATTTTTGTATAAAAAAGAAATAAAAAGAGTGTTTGGTGCGTTTCGCGGTGTCAGTCGGATTTATTTCCGATAATTCAAAAATTGCTTCAGAAAGGATTTTGTGCAGTGAAAGTGGTGTTATTTTGATGCACAAGCATCCGTGTTGATGTGCATTGAAAATAAGTTTTTTGACGTGTTTGATGTTGTGGTAAAGACTACTATAAAAAGTGGTTTTGTCCACCTCATCAGGCACCGACATGAACTCTGTTACCATCAAATTCGAGCCAAGCACTCCCTTGATGCGTTAAAATGTGTGACACCCATATTTTATCGTAAAATTCATTTCATTCATACATTTTACCCACTCATTATTTCATAAGACTACAAATTAAATATACACTAAAGACTTGGCTGTATGGGCTAGACCCTTTGTCTTCTCTAAAATATAGGGAGAATTAAAAAAAAGCAAAGAAGACCTTTGTCTTCAAACTTCATTTTCGGTTTATTTTCATACAATATTGTGTGTTTTTAGGGAAGGCAAAAGGTCTAGCCCATACAGATATATTTCTTTAGATACATTTCTTCATATGAATAAATGAGTAAGTGAAATAAATGAATGAAAATTAAACGATGGGTGTTACACATTTTAACGCACCTAGGGAGTGCTTCATGATGGTCATAGATGAGGTGGAGAATGCATCAAAATAACATCACTTTCACTGCTCAAAATCCACCCTGAAACAATTTTTGATTTAACAATAAAAATCTGCCGTGTGGTGTCGGCCGAGTAGAATACAAATATCACCACCCCAAATCTCTCCTGTGGGTGTCGTATGTACAAGACGACTAAGGATAAATCAGTGATGAGGAATGGGCAGCAGCGTTACTCTTATACCACCTAGCAATAGTACTGCGACTTTTGTGCCCGATAAATGGCAATAGGCTCGCCACCACTATTACATAGGACTTAACATAATTGGCGAAACGTGGGTGCTAGTTGCTAGTTGCTCACCTCTGCTTACCCCTTTGGGGATATAGGCGTGATTTATGTATGTATGTATGCAATAAAAAATCTGACACCATTGAAACGCGCCAAGCACTCCTGTAAATTTTTTTGTAAACATTTAGGCTGTCATCTCGGTAGTAGTTTTAAAATTCTCCCTATATTTTAGGGAAGGCAAAGGGTCTAGCCCATACAGCCAAGTCTTTAGTGTATATTTTATCTGTAGTCTTATGAAATAATGAGTGGGTGAAAAGTAAAATGAATGATATGAATTTTACATTAAAATATGGGTGCCACATATTTTTACGCATATAGGGAGTGCTTGGCGCGAACTGAATGGTAACAGAGTTAATGATGGTGCTTGATGAAATGGATAAAACCACTTTTTATAGTGATCTTCACCACACCATCAAACACATCATGAGACTTATTTTCGATGACTTTGCATAATTGCACATCAACACGGATGCTTGTGCATCAAAATAACACCACTTTCACTGCACAAAATCCACTCTGTAACAATTTTTGAATTATTGAAAATAAATCTGACTGACACCACGAAACGAGCCAAACACTCCTTTTTTTGTTTTTTTTTTGTGGTTAAATTCTCCCTATATTTTAGGGAAGGCAAAGGGTCTAGCCCGTACAGCCATGTCTTTAGTATATATTTTATCTGTAGTTTCATGAAATAATGAGTGGATGAAAATATGAATGAAATGAATATTACGTTAAAATATGGGTGTCACACATTTTAACGCATCTAGGGAGTGCTTGGCGCGAATTGAATGGTAACAGAGTTCATGATGGTGCTTGATGAAGTGAGCAAAACCACTTTTTACGTAGTTGAAAACCACGCACAACATCAAACACCATCACAAGACTTATTTTTAATGATTCTGCATAATTGCACATCAACACGGATGCTTGTGTATCAAAATAACATCACTTTCACTGCACAAAATCCACTCTGTAACAATTTTAAAATGAGCGAAAATAAATCTGAATGACACCACGAAACGCGCCAAACACACCGACCCATCTCGGTAGTATTAATGTCCTCTATTGAGTTTACTCTGAGGCTGTCATACACATAAATAATTTTAGTTCCTCAAGTATTCTTGTCACGACTTTATAGACAAAAGATTTATCAGGAACGTTTGGAAACCTATCTGAAAAACTTTAAGAATAACCGCTGGAATAAATTGTTTACAAACTAATTTATGACTGATCATGGTTATGTAGTAAAAAAATATGACATTATGTATACTGTACCATATTATTTTTGTTTTTATCATTTGTTTTTTATTGGATATTAATGTTTCGATGATACGCAGCATGAAAATATTATTCAAGTTTTAAAACGCAATCTTGATGTTTTGGAAGTGATGGAAGGACAGAACCAGCGATTGTTTCGCTGCGATCTACGAATATTTTCCGTTACGTGCTCAGCTCAGTGTTTGGCTTGATTATGTGCTAATATAAATCTTATATCGTACTATTTAAAAAGTAACAGGCCTATTGAAATTAATTAACTTTATGGTGTTTTGTGTGTGTATGTATAGTGAGTGATAACGTTGTCAAGCTCAGCTGGTCGTGACGAGCGGTAAAATCTCGAGTTTTTCTTTTGATTACGCAAAGAATTTCCGTGCTCTATTTCCACAAGGTATGCCGTTATATATTTATAATTTTACGTTGTATTCATAAACTGACCTATGAAGCTGAAAATTTAAAAATTCCTTTTATTTCGGGGGAAAAGCTACGTGTTTTTATGGGCACAGTAGTTGGGCTGTATATTTTATCATGTTGATAAATTTTATGGAGTAAGTAATATGTATACCAGCTTTAAAATTTCTCTAAATTTACAAAGATTCACATTGGCCGTGATCCAGATAGAGGTACTGCGCGGGAAGTTGTGATATTTTTAGTTTATTTATCAGGTACGTGCTTACTAGTCTACTTTTTTATTTTATGGGCAATGTTTTGTTTTTAAAATTTTAGTAACACCACAATGGGTTCATAAATTATGTTTTACGGTTTTTAAAAGTGATTAAAAAAGTGAAAAATGAGTGAATCTCAAGAAACTCCGCCACTGGAAATTGCGTCACCGCCAGGGACGTCGACAGTAACGTCTACATCATCAGAATCTGTTGCGTCTGTTGCTGCTACAAGACCGTCATCCTTGCCAAAACCATCAGGTCTGAAGCCTCCAACGAAGATTGGTCGACTATGTTCCAACAGTGCACCCAAACCGGCAGTACCAATTTCTCCAAGAACTGGTGAGTGTTTTATTATTATAGACATTTATAAATATTATTATGACCTTTCTTTAAATTCAGGAATCACTAAAATTGAGGTATCATTATTATTTATAATTGTTATGCATTCTAACATAAATACTTACATTCTTAGTCTGAATTTATAATAAAGGTCATTAAATTAATGATAAAAAGATTTTTTCAAACTGCAATTGACATTGGTGTTTATGTGGAGCTTTTAATGTTTCATAATTATTTTTTATGTATTAGTCATTTATAAAATTATTAGAAAACGACTGAATACAAGTAAACAGATGAAGTAATTGTTGACACTGTGTTATGATATTATATACAGTATAATTCTAATTATGCCATCTGTAGTGTCCATTATCTTGCAACAAGTTTATTAGGTATGTCAAGAATTATGAGGCACAGCTAACTTGACTTGGAGTCAACACAAGGCCCTATAGTATTTCATTTAATGAATGGATATTTTCAAATGGTACTACATATTTAGTGGATATAATTGGCAGAATTTAAATGAGTTCAAATAGGTATACACAGATATAAATGAAATTATCATGGTGTAATTATTAATTATGCCTATATGCTAGCAACAGGATTAAAAAAATATTTAACTGTTTGCCTCAGCAGACTGTATTGGCTTTTACATTATTTAATAAGATAATGCCCTAGTTGCTAAAGATGTACAGCAGAATATTTGCAATGCAGGGAACAGACGAAAAAGTCATTGTCATTCATCGTGGCATTTCCCACGTTACACAAATTTGATTCTTAATGATAGCCTAAATAAAAGTTAGTACTGTTTTGTTAATGTTATAATTGTTAATTTAATTCATCCAACTTCCAAGGCAATTAGTACATCAGTTTCTGTAAAAATTCAAAAGTCTTCACCAAGTGAATTGATAAGTTCATTGAGATGGGAAAGCACCATTAGTTTTCTAAACTATTGATTTAGCGAATCCAATACTAAATTATGTTTGGCACCCCAGTTGCATCACAGTATTAGGTCATTTCTGGATATATCGATGAGATGCACGGCGACGCGTGACCTCCACTCTTGCTATTTCAAATTGGACTGTCGTGAAATGTGAAGATGTTTCGTACTGTATCAACGTGACCGTGAACTCAATAAATTAACCTTGATTACTTAAAATTCGATTAAAGACAGGATTAGTTATTTAATGCGTGCCTGATGATCGAAAGTAAGCAGGAAGAAACCAATCGATTTCGATTTATTGCGCTTAGTATTTACCTATATAATTACTTACTTATTGTAAGAACACAAATTTAGCCAGCAGTGTAATTATTACGTTAAATTAAAATCAAAAGCACATTTTAAACGACAACTGTATTTTCAAATTCGTCTTAGTAGCACAATTTGTCCTCTTTGTGAAGTTTGTGTTGGCGACCAGGCGTTAGGATATTAAACCTAGCCAAATCCTAGACCAAACAACGAACCCCAAATAATTTAGCGTAGGGTAGGAAGAAAGACAGTAGTTCACTCCGATTCTAAATTCTTTAAACTGATCTAATTCCGAGAACCTCGTGGACAGTTCGAAAGTGAGAGTGAAAATGTTTGTGAAGCGAATCTTTTGTTATTTTTTTTGGCACAACACTATTGTGGCGAGTTTCTCCAAAATGATCGATTTGAGTCGCCTCGAAATCATTCACCCAATTATTTAATTTGTTGATTGAAAGGGGCTAGATTCCTTTAGTTACACAGTTTATTGCGTGTTTGTATTATTATTTGCATTGTGGTTTTTCAAGTTTAGTAATAAATCTACCGCCATGATTCAAAAGTTTCTTTGCGAGCGATATTCTGTTTTTGTTCAAGAATCAAGATTCAAAATTCCAAATTTAACGTTGTTCTGTCCTAAAAAAGAACCCTCAGGATGCGGGCAGCGCAGTACCTACCTATCAGTCAGGAGATCCTCGAGGAAGGCCTATGCCCAACAATGGGCGTCTCTCGACTGAAATAATGAAGATTTACTAAAAAAAAGATGCTGTTATCGCGACGCCACATCAACCGTCACTGTAGTTGCACAATTATAAAATTACGCACTACTTTCTCTCGCAACTTCGAGAATATGGTTCCATATCATATAAAAACTACACTTAAGCATAGGCCTAGCTGTGTCACTGCAAAATAATCTCACATTTCCCTCTAACCAAAGACTAAATTTATACAAAACCGTAAACCCTCTTTATAAAACGATTCATCGATCAGTAATTATCTTTTGCAGACAAACGACTAATTTTGTGAGTTAGATAACCGTAAAGTAACCTAATGCACGCATGCTACCATTATCAGCCAATACTAACCCTGACATCTATAGAGATCATTGACACTGGTTAGGTTCGCGTTTATTTTACAAGCTTATAAAAACTAAACCATATTCGACTGATCCAGTTGTCGAAAGTGAACTCGTCCGAACTGTTTATTGTTTTTATAGAACAGTGCCGGCCTACTCGCGGCAAAAAACATTCCTGTTTTGTACTAGACTCGTGCTGGAGGTGCGACCTTCATACCGTACTATTGAATTTTAATAAAAATTCACCGTTACTTTACAGCCGTACTGAGGAATTACCTACTGCCAAGTTGCGTAAGGCCGTGTTATTATAAAAAAAAGGATTCATGCAAGTTGAGACTTTGAAATTAAATTCTTTTAAGTAATTAAAAGATCATTTTTGTAATAGTAATTGCATGCAGACCTACGATTGATGTTTAAACTGTTGGTCCCGGCTGCATCTGAAGTCGTGAATACCCATGAAATCGGACTCGGCAAGGCTCATGCTTCCTATATTCTTCCATTCATAGAGAAGGCCTGTACCCCAGCAGTGTGGAAAATACAGGGCTGGTGATAATGAAGATGATGTGTTGTATTGCTGTTAGACAAGCGGATGGCCTTAAAATCATCCAAATTCTGCAAGTACGTGAATTGAATTCTACATACACGCCAAATAATCAAAGAAAAACATGGGCAGGAAAAACATGAGTTATTTTTCAACACTCGTGACCAGTAATCTGCGCAAATTAAATGTTACAAAAATGTGCTTGATAATGACATCGCGATAAACAGGTTTCCTTGTCGGATAAACGACGTGCTTTTTGACCATTTGATCCTATTGGATATAAAATAAATAAGTTTAGCTGTGAAAGAAATGACAAATCCCGCGTCATGACGTTCGAATTCACTCGGAATTTCTCCAGTCCCAACACGGGAGGCATGCAGAAATTTTTAAAAGTTAGCTTTTATCTAAACTATGCCTCTAAACCAAATGTTGCTTGTTTACGATGTCAGTTCTTTTCAAGACAAAAACTCGTGGGACGGAGCTTAGCGGTAAATGAATTGACCAATCCCGCGTCATGACGCTTGAATTCACTCGGAATTTCTCCAGTCCCAAGACTAGAGGCATGCAGATATTTTTAAAAGTTAGCTTTTATCTAAACCTGTAAAGTAAATGTTGCTAGTTTACGATGTCAGTTCTTTTCGAGGCAAAACTTCGTGGGACGGAGTATAGCGGTAAATAAATTGACCAAGCCCGCGTCACGACGACAAAGAGGAGAGGCATACAGATATTTTTCAACGTTACCAAACATCTAAATAAAATGCACGTAAAAAATTTAACGTTGTTCTGTCCTAAAAAAGAACCCTCAGGATGCGGGCAGCGCAGTACCTACCTATCAGTCAGGAGATCCTCGAGGAAGGCCTATGCCCAACAATGGGCGTCTCTCGACTGAAATAATGAAGATTTACTAAAAAAAAGATGCTGTTATCGCGACGCCACATCAACCGTCACTGTAGTTGCACAATTATAAAATTACGCACTACTTTCTCTCGCAACTTCGAGAATATGGTTCCATATCATATAAAAACTACACTTAAGCATAGGCCTAGCTGTGTCACTGCAAAATAATCTCACATTTCCCTCTAACCAAAGACTAAATTTATACAAAACCGTAAACCCTCTTTATAAAACGATTCATCGATCAGTAATTATCTTTTGCAGACAAACGACTAATTTTGTGAGTTAGATAACCGTAAAGTAACCTAATGCACGCATGCTACCATTATCAGCCAATACTAACCCTGACATCTATAGAGATCATTGACACTGGTTAGGTTCGCGTTTATTTTACAAGCTTATAAAAACTAAACCATATTCGACTGATCCAGTTGTCGAAAGTGAACTCGTCCGAACTGTTTATTGTTTTTATAGAACAGTGCCGGCCTACTCGCGGCAAAAAACATTCCTGTTTTGTACTAGACTCGTGCTGGAGGTGCGACCTTCATACCGTACTATTGAATTTTAATAAAAATTCACCGTTACTTTACAGCCGTACTGAGGAATTACCTACTGCCAAGTTGCGTAAGGCCGTGTTATTATAAAAAAAAGGATTCATGCAAGTTGAGACTTTGAAATTAAATTCTTTTAAGTAATTAAAAGATCATTTTTGTAATAGTAATTGCATGCAGACCTACGATTGATGTTTAAACTGTTGGTCCCGGCTGCATCTGAAGTCGTGAATACCCATGAAATCGGACTCGGCAAGGCTCATGCTTCCTATATTCTTCCATTCATAGAGAAGGCCTGTACCCCAGCAGTGTGGAAAATACAGGGCTGGTGATAATGAAGATGATGTGTTGTATTGCTGTTAGACAAGCGGATGGCCTTAAAATCATCCAAATTCTGCAAGTACGTGAATTGAATTCTACATACACGCCAAATAATCAAAGAAAGACATGGGCAGGAAAAACATGAGTTATTTTTCAACACTCGTGACCAGTAATCTGCGCAAATTAAATGTTACAAAAATGTGCTTGATAATGACATCGCGATAAACAGGTTTCCTTGTCGGATAAACGACGTGCTTTTTGACCATTTGATCCTATTGGATATAAAATAAATAAGTTTAGCTGTGAAAGAAATGACAAATCCCGCGTCATGACGTTCGAATTCACTCGGAATTTCTCCAGTCCCAACACGGGAGGCATGCAGAAATTTTTAAAAGTTAGCTTTTATCTAAACTATGCCTCTAAACCAAATGTTGCTTGTTTACGATGTCAGTTCTTTTCAAGACAAAAACTCGTGGGACGGAGCTTAGCGGTAAATGAATTGACCAATCCCGCGTCATGACGCTTGAATTCACTCGGAATTTCTCCAGTCCCAAGACTAGAGGCATGCAGATATTTTTAAAAGTTAGCTTTTATCTAAACCTGTAAAGTAAATGTTGCTAGTTTACGATGTCAGTTCTTTTCGAGGCAAAACTTCGTGGGACGGAGTATAGCGGTAAATAAATTGACCAAGCCCGCGTCACGACGACAAAGAGGAGAGGCATACAGATATTTTTCAACGTTACCAAACATCTAAATAAAATGCACGTAAAAAACGAAAACTTTTATCGTACTACAAACGCTATCAGTTTTCGAGTTAAAAGTTCGTATGAATCTAATGCTTGCCGAACGAAATGGTATAATACGTTTTTGTGTTGCTGTCGAATTGGTCTTGCATTGTTAATATTTACTTTCTCCTCGGAGGTGCGTGCGCCGGCGCCGCTGCTGCTGGCAGGTCATTGAGGCACATTATTATCAGCGCCTCAAATAGGATGCTCACGTCAAAAAATTAGAAACTATATTTAACACTCTCTAGTGATCGTGACTCAGATTATTCTTCATTGAGAGCAATGGCCGCAATCTTGTATGCATGCTTTTAAAATATTTAAATACTGCCGTGTGGTGACGGCAGTGCAGAACACAATCGTCACCGGGTGGTGCCGATCGATCGTTCTCTCCCATCTGTTCTGCCGTTGTCGTACAAGGCCACTAAAGGTAGACAGCGATGATTAATGGGCAGCAGCGTTCCTCTTATACCACCTAGTAATATACCGCGACTTACGTGCCCGATAGATGGCTATAGGTCCGCCCTCTATTACATGAGAGGTAACGTAACATAACATGGTGAAATAATATGAAGTAACTTAACTAAATCATGCATCACACCGGAAAAGTCTTGCACCTTTTCTGATCACTGAGCCTCACTTAGGTAGGCTAGAATACAATTAGAAAAAAATAATTCAGAACGAACTTGGGCAATAATGAAATTTAAAAAAAAGATTCCGGTTTCATAAAACCTTACTATGACTAAAACAACTAATTTATATATAAATGTGGAACAGTAATAGTTTACATGAAAGTACTGGATCACTAAAACTAAGCGTTTTGTCATTGTTGTAAGTAATACTAAAGTGAAAGTTAAGTTTTTGCGGATTTAGAGAAATGCCTTACTTACTGGGGGGCCTCAACTTAAGACAAAAAGTAAGTTTTGGTATCTTAGCAGTTTTAGAGAATTTACAACTAAACAATAAAACTGTTCCCAAAACAGGTACAAACAAATCATATTTTGAACACACAGAGATTATTCTTTCAATTGTTGGGCTACCATAATATTAGGGGTTACAGTATGAAATAGCCGTTTTTTACTGAAAATCTAAATTGTTTATTTTTTAGTTTATTACAAATTTATTTAATGTCAATGTCAAGGTAACCTTTGCAATAGAACTTTGAGGATCTAGACTGCACAAACTGTGAAAGCATTTTGTACTGCCTCCTGGGAAGAAAACTTCTTGTCACGTAGATAATTGTCCAAATCACGAAAAAAATGGTAGTCCGTTGGAGCAAGGCCTGGCGAATACGGAGGATGACAAATGGTTTCTAACTGCAGTTCCTGAAGGGTCAAACCGATTTCTCGTGCTGTATGAGGTCTCGCGTTGTCATGGAGCAATAATGGTGAAGATCGATTCATGAGTCGGGGCTGTTTTACTGCTAGTTTGGCCAACATTGTTCGGAGTTCGGCACAATAGACATCTGCCGTTATTGCTTGGCCAGATCGGAGAAAACTATAGCGAATAACACCATGCTAAGACCACCAAACAGTTACCATTACCTTTTTATTGGTAAGTTTCGCTTTAGGACACTGTTGTGGCGTTTGACCTGGGGTCAGCCATTGCATTTTTCTTTTACGGTTATCTTAAAGAATCCACTTTTCATCACATGTCACAATTCGATCCAATATTACTTCATTTCTGTACCGATTCAACAAGGCAACACAAGTTTCAACACGCGGTTCTTTCTGCGGATCAGTCAAATCATGAGGCACCCAGTTTTCGTATTTTTTTATTTTATTGATTTGACGCAAATGAGTCAATATTGTGGGTAAGGTAACTCCTGGCCGCTAATTCCTGGGTAGTTTGACTTACATTTTTAAAAAAAAGAACATCATAGAAACTATGTGAAAAAAGTTTCATTCGAAAACCTCAAACCATGAAGTTTCTATGTTAATCCAAAAACCTATTACAATAAAACGGCAATTTCATACTTTAACCCCTATTATTTTATAAAGGTTACATATAAAGAAAGAAAATTACATACATACATACATAAATCACGCCTATATCCCCGAAGGGGTAGGCAGAGGTGAACTAGCACCCACGTTTCGCCAGTTATGTTAGGTTCCATGTAATAGGTGGCGAGCCTATTGCCATTTATCGGGCACAAACGTCGCAGTAGGTACATAGCTAGATGGTATAAGAGGAACGCTGCTGCCCATTCCTCATCACTGATTTATCCTTAGACGCCTTGTACGACACCCACGGGAGAGATTTGGGGTGGTGACAATTGTATTCTACTCTGCCGTCACAACACGGCTAACTAAGATATAAAAACTAACATATAAAATTAGCGTCTCACATCAACAAGAGATTCTACGACTGACGACTGATTAAAACTATCTACCTTTATTCAATAAAACTGCCCGTACCTACTCAAGGTGAAATACGTGATGACCATAAATATAATTCTCTGAAACAATTTTTCAAAGAAACTGCCATGGGTAGCATATTCAATTTCTTCAAACGAATCCTATAAACAATCCTAGAGAATGCCGACGTACGGTTCCATTAGGAATGGCTTAATGAATTTTCCGGCTGACAATTCCGTCGGCATCATTACGAAGCGTAACTATATCGATTACATCTCAGGCGAATCATTGGTTTCGCGTTCTGTTAGCGAGATTGTCTATTTTGATAAGTTGCAATTTATGTCTCAATTAGAAACTGATCTGTACTATTCGTGATCCACGAAACCTCTACCTATTAGCGGTATCTCTTAGCTTTATCAATTATAATAAATTCCATGGTATCGCTCTATGGCAGTCTGCTAAAACATTCCTACTGATTTTTGTCGAGTATTTATTCTCGGCCTTAGCCATTGTTTATTTTATACCTAAGTATGTTTTATTTTATATTATCATCTTCACCTTGTCCTTCTCCCATCCTATTTGAGGTCGGCTCAGAATGTCACTTGTCATATCCTGATGCACACCCGGCTTCATAGCATGCCTCACTAGACTATTGAAGTTCTTTTTGGTACCCGATTTATCAGAATAATATTTATCGTATAGAAAACATAGAAAACATATTGATTACAAAATATCGTTTATCAACGGTTACTTACCGCAGTATTAGGTCTTACTCTGAAAGGTTGGACTAATTTATAATGTAGTCACTTAAACAATGTAAAGAATAGTTTTTTTGGTATAAATTATGAAGTGGACTGTCCATCTTTCCAATCACTCATATTATTCATATGAATATATCTATTGGTTCCTAGAATTGCGAATCGTGTTCATAATCATAAACAATTCTCGCAATTTAAGAATAAACAAGGATCACAGTCACTCTCATGTTTATACAATGTATGTATATTATATATAATATATTTCAAAATTGTAATTTAAAATTGATATTTTAGCGACTAAATAACCCCTTTTAACAATTTTATATTTGGGTGTTGTTTATTTATTTACTTCACATTTAATTTTTTTTCTGCTTTAAAAATTCAAATGAGAGTGCAGAGAATCAGAAGTGCTTACCAGTACCTAATTTAAATGCTAGGTATGATACCTTTTTTACGAAAATTTATTTGGCACAACCTGCGTTAATGTATTTAGGGTTATTAATTAAATAAATAATTACTTAAGAATATAAATATCTAACTAAAATACTTTGTAACTATTAAGAATTCACGCTTTTATTATATCAACACATAAACCACACCAGAGATCGATAAACTTATTTTTATCAGTGTTTGTATCTATTTGATTGGAAATAGCGCGTTGGCACAATTTATTGACCTACCTATCTATCGATATACTATATGTATATCTAGTTTGAACTTTTAAAGCTTACTCGTTTTCGTTCTAATATTTGACAATTATAGGAAATATATTATCCCAGGTGGAGCTATAAAGAGTATCATTCTCATAGAATATAGATCGATGTGATTCGATAAACTTTATCTAAAACCCAGAGAACCTTAAAATAATTACTTTGCGGATTTCTATAAAGATCTAATTCGAAATCAGGTTTCAGTTAAACATTCCGATACAGTTCAGCTTAAAGGTAAAACGATTCAATCGTCTGTTAACGGCGTATCGCATTGATGGTTACTTTCAAAGAAAGCGCATACAAATTTGTTCTGATTAATAAATTATACATAGGAATTTTCTGCGATATTCTCTGCGCCAGGTAAGTTCTTTAACGTTACGTTCACATTCTATTTATATCCATACATTTTAGAACCCACCTGACTTATTTACGTCTTAATTTACAATGCATTGAATTCAAATTATCATGCACCGATTCCTGTTGCAATCGCCATTTGACCTTGTGCACATAACATTCTATTCCATGACCAAAGGCTTTTCGTATATTCCGGCAAATGTCACGCCGATTGTGATCATGACATTCCGAATTTGAAGTACAGGTAACTTAATACAAACATGCTAGACTTATCATGCTAATGTTTATTTGAATGTATCGTAACTTGTCCTTATTCGTTTTAAATGTAAATCTGAAATTATACTTTTTTTGGATCGTATCTCATTCAAATGATGATAAGTTCATTCATAAAATTATAATTAATTTAAAAAGAGAAGTTGTTGAGACCGTTTTACAGATAGGTATATACGTATTCGTTTGCGCAATAATGATTAGTGCAGCTCCAAACCCAAACAAAAAAAAGTATTTGTATGTACCTACATAATGGAAAGTTGTGTAAATGTGTAATAATTCTGGTAACGTACGGTAACTGCAATAAGTATAACATTAAAATATTAATTCTCAAAAATGTCGGTCAATAAAATTTAATTAAAGGCGAATGCTGATTGATGCATTTCTCGTCCAGCTGCGGAACAATGAGATGGTTAAAGTGACACAATTGCTCAATTGCAGTGAGAACGTCGTCGTTGCTAAATATTGTAAACAGCAACAGTAAGTGGCCAAGTATGTCTTCTGCTGACACATATTCAACAATGGAAGTAACGGAACTCCTTGTATTATTTACTGAACTATTGAAGTAAAGTTGATTTTTAAATCTGTGGTTTATTTTTAGTTGTTAATAAATTTTCTTAATTTGAGGATCATGTCCGGGGTCATATTAGTCGTTTTCTAACGGTATTAGACATGCTTAAATGTTTTGTTTTCTACTCGTTTAATTTAGTGGTGCTAGCTTTCTTAAGGATGGAAGGAAGCCTTATAATTTTTTATATATTATTATACTGAAGACTTTAAGAACACATAGCGTTTCATGTTTCTATTTCCTAATTTAAGTATACCTACTTAGTCGTCGTAACATTACATTATATTGGAACGTTTTAATTTGAGATTCAAAGTATATTTCACTTTTAGTTGATTAATAATTTAGTGGTACAATATAATTATATTATTTGATATTGGCAAGGTTCATTTTGGTACCTCAATATTGTAATATTAACATTGCACTCTTCGTTTTTCTTCGTTTATCGTTTCTTAAGGTTACAGATGTTGTACCTATTATTTAATTTAATAATTTACATAACTCACATATTTTATTGGACAAGAAAAGTGTTTTTCTGCATCTGTAAAATAGCCAATACCGTTGACTCAAGGGAATATGAATTATAATGAGCACCCAATATGCAAATTAATACACTTCAACTAAAACTTCGCGATCTCTTCAAAAAACAATGAGTGACTCGTTCGCCCACTCTCTTTTATCAGCTTGAATGCAGATTGCTATGATGGCATCATCTAAACGTAAACACCAACCATTAAACATAACAGACGCTCAACACATTTAGTACCTACACACCGTAGAATCTGGGCAAAACTTCTTATGAACATTAAAACCTAAATATACCTACGAATGTTGAATCAACTAACATTGCCGTGTGTGTGGTGACGGCACAGTGGAATACAGTTGTGACTTCCCCCATCTCTCCTGCGGGTGTCGTACAAGGCGATTAGGGTTTAGACAGCAATGAGTAATGGGCAGCAGCGTTCCGCCTATGCCACCTATTACAATATGGGACCTGACCTGATTGGCGAAACGGGGGTGTTAATTTACCTCTCCCTACATAGGCGTGATTGATTATGTATGTATGAATCGATAAATATCGTATAGGAAATTTGTGGAGGTTATTATTTGAAAGCCTTAAATTAACATTATTTAATAAATCGACTTGAATACAAGGATAGAAATATAAACATTATATATTCTTCCTTACATGAAGGAAGACCCTGTGCTGTGACCTGTGTGAGATATTAAAAACGACGATGATGATGAAATCTTCGGTATTCTTCAATCCCGTTTCAATACGTAGAACACTCACGTTAACCCATCAACACAGCTGGTTTTATAAAGTAGCCACACGTGAATGGCTATACAAGTTCTATTTATTTAAATAAATAATGGCATAGCATTTTTATCCGCTAGTGTCTTGGTCGGTAATAATTAATGACATACCCGTGCCAAATCCATAAAACTTATTTACATCAGTCGCGCCTGCAATGCACAAAGTGTACATTCAGCCACATACTGGTCTTTAGACCACCATGATGACCACATGAGTAAATAAATAAACGGAACAGAGAATAAACTTGTCAACTGGCCGCTAAGCGAGACTGGAAAAAACCGGGTTACGCTCGCACAGCCAGTTGACAAGCTTTTTTTAATGCTAGCTAGGGAAGCTTTTGCCCTTCATCGCACCTGATGATAAGTGGCGATAAGGGCCAAAGATGAAATCGAACTTTACCTGGAACCCTCAACCGCAGAGGGCTATCTTATATCACACATTGTCGGAACACAATAATGCTGTTAACATTATTATTATGGCGACATTATTATTAAGCTTATTCTCTGTTTCGTTTATTTACTCATGTGCCATGCCATGACTGCCAACGATCCGATGTTCCTGTAACTTGAGCACGATGAAATCATTACTGGAAAGTGTTCCGGTCTGCCGCGTCGGCTCGGAAGCACCGAGCGGCGCTGGCGCACGTGTAGAAAGAAAACATGGGCCTCATTTGCGTTGTCGTTGCTGTTCGTACGTTTTCTCCTGTAATTTAGTATTTTGAATATTTAATTGGCGTATACCTTCCTTGCGGTATTGAGAGGGAGAAAGAAAATAACGTCGAATGTGTCGAGGGGTGTCGTATAACGGCGGGTCCCAATATTCTATCAACAGTTGAAGATAGACGTACTACAGCTTAGTTGTTTGCTTAGCAGCTTCTGTTATTTATCGTAATATAATAAAAAATGCTAGGCAACTGAACTTTAGTAAGCTTACTTTTAACTGTAGATAGGAAATTGGGAAACTAAGAGAGATTGCCGTCGCCGTGCCTACTTCATAAATAAATTTTGCATCTTGATTATTTGATAAATAAATAAAAAGGAAACGCACCCAAGAATGTAGCTAGAGCCTTGAAATTTTTAACACAAACAAGGTCAATATCTTTGAATAATACTTGTTTCGAGTAAAACTGGTAGCGAAATACGTATACGGAATTACGGATATTAGCTACGTAAATTGTAGCTTATAATAATTTTCGATTTTTTTTTGCATATTAAAGCCTACATTTACGCGTTTATAATTGAAAAAAATCGTTACAAGGATAATCATCTTGTTGCAATAATTATATAAAATTATGTCGATATTTTTCTGTCCTAGGTATATTACTTTCTTACAATCCTGTTTATAAATCGGTTATATTTATTTAGGTAAAAAATATTTTGAAAATAGAATGCATGGGCCTTCCACGACTTTGTTAGTCTAGCTACGCGGTTTTATGGAAACTAATTAGTTAAATACTAGATAACGGACAAATTTTTTTATAACAATAAATTGAATGTTGAAAATATGCATTACATACATAAACAGCCATGACTCGAGAGCATAAATGTTAGTGTCCATCGCACATACATTTGACCCCGGCCCGGGATCTCTTGGCCGATAGCCAGTGATTTCACCATTATACCAAACCGACCGTCAATTACAATAATATAATAAATCAACAAAAACAATACTTCCGTTCGATAACTCAAATGCGTCAGCAATATTAATTCGCATTCTCGAGATAAACAACTTCCTGTTTCAATCGCTGAATCACAAGCTTATATCGATCATTTAATAAAAAACGGCATAACCCAAAACTTGTGCATTCTGAATTAATTAATAGCATTAAAACTATTAATAGAAATCGGTTTTTGTTTTGCGTCTTATTCATATTCATGGAAGGTCACACTCATTAGGAATGATATCGAAGACAAATGCTATATGTGGTGCATTTTTCTTCGATATCATTCCTAATGAGTGTAATCCTATTATCTCCTTAATTTATCAATGACAATGTCTATTTATTGATCATAATATATCAAACGTTAATAACTTATAAACAATCGCATTGCAATTAGTCTTAAGAAATAAATATTTAGCATGTTACTTGTTTATTATGTTAGATTTACGTACCTAGCATGTATCGTAACTTTATCTAAAAGTAAAGAAAATGTAGAACTAGAGTAAGTACCTACTGAATTAAATTGAGTTTAGTTATAAGGTATAATAGCTTGAGGTTATCAGTTATCGATTATTTTAGCAAATATTATGTTTCTTTCAAATATTAATTAAATATTCGTGTTTCTTTTAAAATTATACAGAGACATTTTTTAATGGAACCATAGAATTATAAGTCTGGTGAAAACAGTCATTAGAGCCACCTCTGCCTATACCCCTTCGGGGACAAACATCTTTTTGAGCACGCTCTATCAGCTAGCTGCGTATAAAACTATCATGATGTCGTATTAAGCAACACCACGGTGACGGAATTCAATTACCAGTTCAAAAAATATGCAGACAGTAATTGTAGATCGCGGCAAACATTGGCAAATAAATACATAATGGTTTTTTGCGCGTGACTGGGAGCAGGATGTCGCCGGCGCGGGCGCCGCGGTCGCAGCTCATTGATCAGAGCCAAATTACTCACGGCGATACCATTACGGCTGTATGTACTACTCGTAATATATTTTTGCAAGTATTAATTAATTCGGAACTAGTTTTTTAGGGATCCGTATATACACATCAATTGCACATGTGTGTAAATTAACGGAACCGAGAATAAAGGTCTCTACATACGTAACGGGAAAATACCCCGGACGGGATGTGGACGGGGCCTCTTTCAATACGCCCCGTGCATGTCCTGTCCGTGACTCCGTGACATATGTCCTTCATGAACTTTTGTTTGAAACGATATTTCTGCAGTCACGTCCCCGCCATGTCCACGTCCCGTCCGGGTTTTTTCCCGTTACGTACGCAGAGACTTAAAGCTTGTCAACTGGCCGCTAGGCGAGACTGGCGAAAAACCAGTTTTCGCTCGCATACCCAGTTGACAAATTTTTACTCTGTTCCGTTTATTTACACATGTGTCCGTTGTGTAGATAATCAAGGGATTTATAGCGAGGAAGACATTTTTTTAACGCTAGACAGGGAAGCTCTTGATTTTCATCTCACCTGATAGTAAGTGACAATAAGGGTCGAAGATGCAATCGAGTCTCATCTGGAACCCTCAAATAGAGAGGGGCAGGCTATCTTATCATAAATTGTCGGAACACAGTAATGCTATTAACATTATGATAAATTGTGGCGACAGATTTTGATAAGATGGTGATAGCTAACCTTGAAAAAAGTCCTACCACCAACCAAACCGAGCACAAATTTGTATTCCCTTGGGATCGAACACGGGACCTCGGGATCTAATTCCGATTGGCAAATTACTAAACCACGGAGATGGTTTAATTGTAAACAACGAAGATAAATTATGTTTCATCCACGAACTGCATAAAAAAAGAAAATAAGAAAGAATATGAAATACATAAAAATATGAGATGATGAATGATGATTTTAGATTCTAAAATCTAAACAATTGGCGACTTAAAAAAATATTGTATTGTATTGCACATTTTTATGTCTGTCGCTTGCTTCCGCATCGATTCGTAGCGCCCTGCGAAGCTCTACCTACTGTAGCGAGACTCCCTTCCAAGGAGTGCTCAAATGCAAGACTTGAGTACCCTCCCAAAGTTTTCGCCTTCCCCAAAAACTCGTTTGATGTTGTAAAGACCTATCGGCCCACAGCCGGTATTATTTATTGCATATAAAGCTACGGATCCATCTCTGACTGTGACTGTTTCGCTACTTTTTTTAATTAATGTAGATACGTATGTTAATTAATTGAGTATACATTTAAATTAATCATTAGAGTACTTATATAACGATATAAGTTATGTTCTCGTTGTATAAATAATTGTATTAGTTATTTGTAACGGAAGCGCAAGGTATTGCATATTCGCCAGAGAATGTTTCTCTGCGATTTTCGATAATTGTATACTGAACTTGTCTTTGATTTAATTAGACGGATAATGTTACATTTACTTGCAAATTAGGATTCCCTTGGGATGCACCAAAAATAATCTTACATTTAGAAAGTTACAAATTATTAGTATACAGATATACCGTAATAGAAGACGTAGCCAAATGAATAATAAATAATAATCTAATGTGGTTTTCCTGCGGTAACGGCAGGTATATTGTTAATAAAGCTTATTAGGGAAGCGTTAAGATAAGGTAAATAATTAATGCCATATAGGGACTGTAACCGGTGTTCTTTAATAATTTCTTTGGTGACTTCTTTAAAGATCCATATTATTTCAAATGTCTCTACCAGCCCGGCAAGCGTGACAACTGAAACACGATATGATATAGCCATAATGTATCATTCTGAACTGTCAATAGGTAATATAATGATTTTTGACAGTTAAAAGCGATAAATTACTATATTATCATAATATCGTGTTTCGATGGTCATGCTAGCCGGGCTGGGTGCCTTCGTTCCTTTTTCATTGCCTTAACTTGGCCCTTCTTCCGTCATAAAATATTATGTTTCATGTATTTGGGTTACCGATAACAAAGGAACTGGCTTTTCACATAACTTGTTGAAAAGTTCTCGCTTGAATCAGCGTCCCGTGAACCAAGTACAGAAACATCACGAATCACGTCTCGTACGTGCCTTCCGCCGAATACCGAGGTGACTCAATAATATTTTGAATAAGATGCAATCACACTACTGGGGCGCTCCAATTTTAATCTTCATATTGACTAATTTTTTTTAATGAAAAATGTTTTCTTCCTGACTACACTTTTAACTTAAAAATAAAACGAGGCTCTAAAATCCTCTATAATATACGAGAAGCCTAATTTTTTTTAAAGTTTGATACTGTTTTGCACCCTTTAGACTGCACATAGCAAATGTTGTCGCCATATAACTAAATAGGCCCCGTATATATTTTTGTAAATAACTTAAACATGCGCTCGTCTTACTTGAATTCGATATCGGAAACTTATTGTATATCAATCTTTGGAGGTTACTTCAGAATAATCTAGATGGACATAATTTTGTGCATTATAACTGGTTTAAAGACCCCAGTTCAAAGTAAAGCGTTAAGCATTATCGCAGATTTTCTTGTTGATGACAAAGTTTCTACGCCACATAATTCTACACGTAAATAACATAATTATCTTAGCGGCACTAGTCTACTCACCAATTATAGCACAGCACGTGTACCTCTATGCAAGCACTAGTGCTTCTGCTTATCAAGATTGCGTTTTGCAATATTTTACCAAGTTTTCCTATAAAAAAAAATTTACATAAAAAAACTCTACCTAAAAACACTTAAAAACGCAAAATAAACTTCTTACAATTTGACAATTCTTCTGTTAATCTAAATAACTGTTAATTAAAATAAAGTATTATTATAATATGTGCTAAGTACCTACCGATCTCTTTGAAGTCGGTGCCAAGCCAAATAGGTAAAGTATTACCTGCGCCCCCGTAATATCACATTCACTGTTCACACTATTCCTCGATTATGAGTTATGAGTGTTATGACCGAACGCGCCTGAACGAACGGCACCGACTTTAAAGAAATCGGTAGGTACCTAGCACATATTATAATAATACTTTATTTAAATTAACAATTATTTCGATTTACAGAAGAATTGTCAAATTGTAAGAAGTTTATTTTTCGCTTTTCAGTGTTTTTAGGTAGAGTTATATTATGTTAATTTTTTTGTTTCCTTTTTGAGTCGGTTCTTTTTGTTATAAATATTTATTTTTAACTTTTATGTGGCTGTAAGGCTTATCTATACATATTAATCAAGCCCATTCACAAGTTAGCTACTACTGTAAACCACTGAGGAGTTCTCTTAACTGTACTTGGTCTTCATCATCAGAGACGGTAGCAACCTATCTCGGTGCAAAGCTCTCGTCAACACAAATCAGTCAAGCCCAAACACAAGGTAACTGCTATGAATAGTTTAGGAGTTCCCTCGACTCACTTTCAGTTCCATCATCAGATCGACTCCAGATCTTCATTATTATATATAGTGGCTTATAATACCTATTTGAAATATTATCAAACACACTAGCCGCCCCTACCTATTTTCGAAAGTTCCCTTAGATTTCTCCAGGATTCCATCATCAGATATTCTTGTTATCATGGTACCACCGTCGAAGTATATACATTGATATATCTGTGATACTACCCAACCAAAAACAGAATTATCAAAATCGGTCCGTAAATGACGGAGTTCCATGGAACACACATTAAAAAAACATACGGGTACGAATTGAGTAACTTCCTCCGTTTTTTCGTCGGTTTAAAATAAAAAAACCAAAAACCATTTTGCAATATTGAAACTGTCTAAAACTTATCCCCAATCACTATAAAATATGGAATTTTTCGAGATCCCATGTTATCGTAGGTCTCTGTAAAGAACGTCTTTGAAATGCTCTCGGGAATATCCCCCTGGGGTTTCATAACGATTGGCTGACTCAGCGTGCCCCAGTTCATCGCTCGCTCTTCCTTCATAAACCATTGACGCATGCCAAAGAGATTTTCTTTGAGAGTGTTTCGAAAATTTAGGTGTTTGTGATCTTTAGTCTTTATACCAACATTATTTGCCGTCGTCACATTGAAATATTTCGATTTAAAGACATCGCTTTGTTTATTTCTGTGAGTACGTTGTGGTCATTTTTAGCTTTCTTTCTTGATAGTTTACACAGCATCTTCTGACCAGGAACCTACATCATAAGTTTTCCAACTAATAAACTTATCCGTTTATTGTCTCATTATAGTCGGATAACGTAGTGAATATAATTTATCCAAAGATTGATTGGATTCCGAACAAAGTTTCGAAATGAAACCTCTAAACACTATGCAACAAAGCTCTTCCATTAATTATTTCATTTAAATGTAACTGTTCCATTGTTTAACCTTTCAATACACATAGAAGGTAGTCTTAGAATGCACAGAACGCACCTCGGTGAAAGGAAGCTTGAACTTTACTACTCCTAGTTGCATAAGCTCGGTGACCGTTCGCGTTCTATAATAGCTTTTCGTGGCCGTTATTGTTCATTCTACAAGTCCAAGCCCACTTTCTGATTGTAAATTAGCTTTGTTTGAATACTTATATTGAGTCGCAGTGAAAGGAACAAGTGTTTGTGCCGTTGTTACAATGGCGTCTCCCTTGTCGCCACCACAAACGCTCTCAAATATTACTAAACAGGATGCGGTGACGTGATTCACTTGCAATTATAAATGGCTCGACCTCGACAAGTTGCTTTCTTTGACCTGTTAGAATCGTGGCCAGTTTGACTGTCGCCTTCGGTGCAGTCACGATACCACTTACCCTTTGTATACACTTTTAAAGCCTCGGTTAACTAGAACAAATAGTTAACAAACGCGACGCGTGACAATGTTTACGCGATACACTTTATCTTGGACTGTGTTTATCGCCATAAGTATTAAACAGACATTGGAGGTGAGTAATATCTCTTGTCTGAGTGTATACCTCATGTTTCGAAATTCATCTCTCACGAATTGTTTCTCAAGGATAGATGGAAATACGTTTGGCGTAGCAGCTATGTCAATATGTATTGTTATCCCACCATAGTTTCTCGTAGGTACTTACTTGTTTACTTGCATATTATTGTTGCCATAAATAAAATATAAGTAGCTAATTTAATAAATAACCACACAAATCAAAAAATACTTCGAAACATTGTCAATTCAAAATGTTATACTTAATCATTGAGAATAAATACCTAATTTTTTAAAGAAATGTTTTTGATTCGTGCGTCTTTTATATATTTAAGAAGCGATAATAATTTATATAACTTATATTCTCTTAATTTTAGTGAAATTATAATTATATTCTCTTAATTTTAAGACACACTAATATTAGACTTAAGATATGAGTAGTGTGAAAACTATCGTTATAAATAGACATCGATGTCTGTGATAATAGGGTATCTAGTTTATCGATCGCATGAGTCATCTATGTATTTATTATTATGAAATATGTAGTTGAAGTTGTGAAGAACTGTATCTCTATATCATTTACTATAGCTCAATCTTCAGTATAAGTATTTTGTGGGTAACGTTTTGTAACGTAACATAATATCATGTTATCTATAGGTAGGTACCATCTAAAAAAAATTATCTTCTATTGACTAATACAGTTATGTGTAAGAAAGAATTACAAGCCGCAGTAACTATCGCCTTTTTATGATTAAGTAACTTAGTATACAATTTTTTGATAGTACTGCTTATAAAATATCGAAAAATAACTTTTCAGTTTTCGTAATGTAGTTCATATCACATAATATTATAATTTGTAAGAGTTATAAGATTTATTGGTATGTTTGATATAAACCACCCTGTATCGAATATAAATAAGCTCTACTTTATCATTGTCATGATATTTGTTAAGAACGATTAAAAGCGGTCTCCCAAACAACTCGTCCCGTAGCCTCCCAGACAGAGTGGTGACGCAGTCTCACACCAGTAGTCTTACAATGTTTCTATCGCTGCAGCTAAAATATTGATTTTTGCGTGCACCAATTCAAAAAAGCTCTCAAAAATGATTGATTTGTAAACATCATTTGTACATAAAATTATCTTTTTATGCCATCCTTAGAGAAATGTGAATGCAATAATGCTTAAATTTCACATTTATTATACAATGTGTACAAGATTGAGGAAAGACCTCGAAAAATCTCTCATTTTGGATGCCGTCTCATCTGGCGCTCTCTGATCACGTATCAATTGATAAATTTGCATAAACATGTCAACAATAGTCAACATGTTCGATATTATGTTCCTGACGTGTTGTTGTCATTCCACAATTTACATAATTAAATTACGACAGCGTAACACCACGACAAAAAAATTAAATCATCTACAACAACAACATGAATCGGTAAACTGGCATTCTCAATACAAACGAGATAAATTCACATGCGCTGCATTAATGAAACCCCACTTCCAATAGCTGTTGAGTAATTTTATTGTTTTTGTCGACTCGAATTAGCGCTAAGTGGTAAATTGTCATCGCAATTAGCTCGAGTCGCAATCCAGTGTGTGCAATTGTTTGCAATATTAACATAAAGTTCACGTAGCTAATTTCCAACGTATTCTTATTTTGTTATGTAGTTATCATAAAACTATTTAAAGTAGAGGTTGAGAGTCGTTTTTGATTGCTCCATTTATCCTCCTCCCTTTATCGGTTTTAAATTTGAATCTTTTGGATTTAATGATTTTGAAAAACATCTTGGAATATCTAATCCAAGATGTTGATATAAAAAAAATTAATTATGTGATAAGAATTTGGACAGAAGATAAGTCACGGTTTTGGATAAAAAAGATGAGTGAAAATTAGTCAACGAAAATGATTTTTACTCACCATGGGAAATGAAAATACGACAAAGAATTTATTTTTTTGAAGCTCTATCTTTAAAGATTAAAGAACATCAAAAGTTAACCTATGATATTAGGCGTCGAAAAATGGAAATATTTTAACTGTTATAGGATCTGCTTTGCAGATACAACCCTAAAACCATAATTTTACTGTCTCTATATTTTTGGACTCTTTCTGAATCCAATTGATATGAATTAGTACCAATTGGATTCAGAAAGTAATGAAGGACCATTCATTACTTTTTCAGTGGCAAAGAGCTTCAAAATTAAGGGGTGTAAGCAATATGAACGCGTCTATTATACGTGTTCTACAGTCTCAATATTTTTGGACTCTATCTGACAGAGTCTAATTTATTTGGATTTGACTTCCTTCTTTTAAAGAATGAGCATTCCGTTTTCAGTGGAAAAGAGCTTCAAAATTAAGGGGTGTAAGCAATATGAACGCGTCTATTATAGGTGTTCTACAGTCTCAATATTTTTGGACTCTATCTGACAGAGTCTAATTTATTTGGATTCGACTTCCTTCTTGTAAAGAATGAGCATTCAGTTTTCAGTGACCAAGAGCTTTAAAATTAAGGGGTGTAAGCAATATAAACGCGTCTATTATAGGTAGGTCTAAAGCCGGGAGCGTGAGGGCGTCCGCGCGGGCGTAGAACGCCGCCGCGCCGGCACGGCAGTACACGCTCGACCATTCCGCGCGCCTTACGTTCCGATTCGCGCATCCGCAGGTTGCACGAAACTACTTGAATTCAGACTCCCTTAGTCCTAGAAGCAGTGAAGAGGTTAACGGAACCGTTCTAAGGTCAAAACAAACGATGCCCGTGGAAACGAAGATTAGTTTCTCTGGTGAGTTTTGAGCGTGCAATATTTTAAATTTTTAATTAACGCTTAATTACCTTTTTGGTTATTTATTTCTTTAATATTTTTTCATGATAACTATAAAAAAGATTACAAACACTTTTATGGGTTAAAACAATATTATACAATTTTTTTTCTTATTTTAAAATTATTATTCTGACATTTATATCTATTTGGTAACAAATGATAACAAATATATTTGTTACTTTCATAAAGTATATTGGTACTTATAGTATATTGGAACTAGCCACTAAGATGATATGGATCATCTTATATTTTTATTAGCAATAAATCCCAATGTAGTACTGCACCATAACAAAGTTGACGCTCGTCTTATGAACGATTAATCTAAAGATCTAAGACTTCAGGCTAGTGCTAACAAGCTCATGTAGTGTTAATTAAGAACTAACTAGGGTACACCAACAAGGCCTAATGTATGCAAATTGTTGCAAAAGCAGGCTAAAATTAGATGAAGGACCATGCAAAGGATAGGATAAGTCCTTAGATTAAAATACCGCTGAGATCAGTTTTCCTTAAGTTTTTCTTAACCTTTAACAGTAGGTAATAAAATATTTTTAAATAAAGAAACAACAGTTTGAAGTCCACATAAAATAGATAAGGCTGTTACACAAAAATAATTATTACGAAACTCTTTTAAGACGAATATTGCGGTCTGCACATCTGCGGAATCCTATTCCATGCAAATAGTCATAAATTCAGACTGACAAATGAGTAAATGCGCAATAATGTTATACTTACAAGACAAAAATGTAAACGATTGTAGGTAAATAGCTATGTATGACATTAGACTCGTTCTAGATCGCGATTCGTCACTTCGGCAAAATGATGTCATAAGAAGCCGTAGGATATATTATTATTATTTATAACACTTGTTGATAAAATTTCTTATGTGTACACACACAGTGTTATCATTGAAATTCATTTCTGTTGAATCGTGTTATCAATGTATTGATAAATTTTATTTTGGTGTCTTTAGTCCTAGAACTCTTGTTAACTCAAAGTCAGTTATTATCGTTGCTAGGTATTCTGAAAGTTATAAATGTTATATCAAATGAAATAAAATTACATCTTTAGTTTATCCTAATCAATGCGACCCTCTGTCGGCTGCAATATCTATTACTTATTAACATGTGGATTAGATTTATTGATTTCTATTAGGCGTCTTTGATGACGCTTGTTATTATCATTAAAATAATTCTGTACCGATCCCGTTTAAATTAATAGGACTATTACCGAATACATATTAAGCTTAACGACTCATAATCAATCATTATTATATTTACATTTATAACTTTTATTGCTGGTGCTATAAGGCCTAGGATATTTTTGGAACTCAATATATTAGTGTGTTCGTCTATGAAGGCTTTAGCTTCACGAAGGCTCCCATCCCTCCCCCAAAGGTGCCCTTGTCCCCTTCAAGGTTATGTGAGGTGGTGATTCGAGAACCTCCTGCGTTAGTAGTAACATAGAATGTTTAAAACATAAACCATTTTGAGAGTTATTGGCTGAGATTTTGGTCATTGAATTTTTGTTTCATTCTTTATCTACTTTCTAACATGGCTTATTATATTGCGTGACTTATTACTACTACTACTACTACTATTTAATAATATACTTCCTACATGCATAATACAAGTATGCGGTTAGTAACAAGCTTTTGATTAAGCATGATGCAATTTTTTTTAATAGTTACCTGTGCTCACGAACGCGTAGTAGTCTTCTTAGTTTTAATTGTCATCATAAGCCCTTTATGTACCTACTACCGGGCATGGGCTATCTCTATGTTTAGAATAATATGATGCGAGTGGAATATAACCCACCACGCAGGTCTGGTACCTACGTTTTGGTAAGCTTTAACAACTCCAGATGCAGCCGGGACCAACGGCTTCAATACTTTCCATATAGTAGATATAGTTTGGTTATACTCGTGATCGTATAATATATTGTTGGTCGCTCATCGAACGCGCCATATTCTATTACCCGAATTAATATTAATACCCTTTTATAAACTCATAGACGTAGCAGATTAGGGTCTTCTCTGTCAGCTGTCAAACTTTATCTCAGTCTTACATCGACTACAAATTAAAAAAGTTTAGTTAAAAGTTAGAAAAGTTTCATTTGTCACACAGTGCTCCGCGCAAGTTTATAACGTGTAAACCACTTAAGAGATCAAGCAAGCATTCAATATTGACAAGATTACACATGATGCCCATAAACGCCAGTGATACTAGGTGTTTTTTCTAGCCATTTCGACTATTATTAGGTGCACGTTGGTGGTCGGCATTAGTTTTCTATGCCTTCATTAGTCGGAGAAGTTCGCCGTGACCTCTGGGACGTGTGTTTTAATCCGTATTTCTTGAACACGCGAACTTGACATTGTTCTGATCAGTGTGACATGCCATCGCATCCATAACTGCATCCTGACCTTGTCTGTAGCTCGTACAAAGGAATTTGTAATTTGTATTGTGAAAAGGCAAAATTGGTCGACCGCAACGCTGCCGGGCCTTCTATAGTCGCAGTCTGTTCTGTGATAGACCATCATGTATCTATTTACCAAATCTTTATATAAAAAGTTAACCTATTGTATTAGTGTAGGGAGTGTAGCACTTGGAAGTGTTTTGGTTTATCGTGTAAAATTAGACAATTCATTAATTCCACTTTAACTGATGGGAATTGGATTTGTAGTAACAACTTTCCCGAGACATTTTAATTACGATTCCGTTAAAAACAGAATCTTTCTGAAGTGGTTATAGTTAGAGATATCACTGTAAATCAGCAACGGTATACCAAAGAATTATCATGTTTACTAAAATAATCATCGCTAGTCACGCTACTCTATTGTTTGCTAATTTAGAGTTAAAATTGGAAACAAGTTTAGCTCAGTATTCAAACACAACAGACAGTTGCGCAATGACTAGTATTTCTTTATTATTTTTCTGTTCTTCATAGCTTCTTAGCGTGACACACGTCATGTTTGTCGCTTTATGCGTTACTAGTCTTACTTAGTAACTATTGGTTGTTAAAACATAACAAACTACTGACGATGGTGACGCGATAACGATTTGCCATTTTTCAATCGAAGGTCATTTTTAATCTGCTTTGCCTACTAAGATAACATCGACGCCATCTAGATGTTTGAACATTTTGTTTCCTCCTATCATTTACCTGTTTAAGAGATGAGCTCTGTGCGTCGTAATCGCTCAATTACGAGACCTGGTATTGTTATCAGCCAACCGTAGCGAAGCTGCAGAACAGGTGTGACCTGCAAACGCTATACGTGACTAGGATAAACAAAACAAACAAGTGTCACCCATCACGCACACTCCATAAGGTTAACTTTATCATTGTTTCCTTGATCGCATGATAAAAGCTATTTTGTATATCACTGTTCGTTACACAGTAACACAATCCCCAAGTTTTGTATGTTTTTGTCTCCTTATTTTCAATGAGTAATGAATTCAGTATCACCTTGAACCACAGTTTCGATTTCAAGATAGTGTTCTTCTCGAGCGTATCGGAGCGGACCAAACGTGTCTCGGTAATCAATCGTTGATCAGCATCTTGTCTTACATGCGATTTTATTACGAAATTGAGATGTAAGTTTAAATGAGGATGGCTAGTTCGGAGGTGTCTGTTACGCCCACGCCTGGGGCCTCACAGTATGACAAATGGCTCGCGGAGGTTATATCGTTCAGATCGTTATTCGTTTAATGTCTTCACTAAATACCGAGTTGTATTCTGGTTCCTTAATGTACTATGTCAATACAATCTCTAAGCCGTGTGGTGACGGAAGAGTAAATTAATAGACAGAAAGAATAAAATTGTGACCACCCCCAATATCCTGCTATCCTGCGGGTGTCGTAAGGGTTAAAACTATGATAAGGAATGGGCAGCAATATACAGCGATTTACATCCAAACCTATCACTACATCTCTATTATTCTACTATTTTGTCTACCCCTTCGGGAATAAATAGACGTGATTTATGTAGGTATGTAATATTATCATCTTCTACGAAAAATATAATTTAGAAATAATCACATTTACCACGGTCATTGCCGACCAATGCGTTTAATTTTCTAAATAGCCATTGCTTGCTATAAATGACGACGCGGTAAATTGTTTGATCTGTCTGAGATAGTTAATTTAATACGGCGCCAGCGGTCTGCGCCTTGTGATTTTCAGTTATGGTGAGACATTTGCCAAGACATCGCTCCACACGCAAAAACAGAGACCACGTTTTATTATAATATTCGCCAGTTCATTTGTATTCAATAGCAAAAAGTTGTTTGCGTAGAAATATGCAAACACCGCGGACATTGCGCAGAACGCGTGCTTTACGATTCGCACTCGGGAGATTCTCTGTTTACTTACATAGCACATTATCTGTCTGAATTTCTACTGACTGCTTCTGTTGTGATGTGAAGTGATGTTTGCATAGGTTTCTCTCTGTTTACGAGTCGTTTGTTCAAATGCAGCTGCGTTTATTTTCTTTCCAGCTTTGATAGAAAATCTTCGAAAGCCTAAATCCAGAATAAATTTGTTCTATACATGACGTGCAGTCACGCTGAGTGGTATAGGTACTATTGTCACTCCCTTGGGTGTCGTCAAAGATGTTTTTGGGTTATAAATATTACGATGCATGGATAGCAGCGTTTTTGGTACCTAGCAATACAGCGATTAACGTGCCCATTCATTCATCACCACCTCTTTGATGTTACCATTGCTGGGGCACAGGCCTTCCCAATGGATGGAAGAATATAGGGAGAATGGACCGCCCACCACGCTGGCCCAGTGCGGATTGGTGAGTACCTATTAATGACTGCAGATGGAGCCGGTACCAACGGCTTAACGTGTCTTCCGAAGGACAGGAAAAACTCGAGATAAAATATTTTTGGTCCCCCCATCCAATTACCGGAGTAAGCGAACATTGCTTAGTTTACGCAGTCGCAGGCTGAGCGCGCTATAAGCCAATGCGGCATCGTGTTCTGCAAAAAATATATACAGGTTGCAAAATGGCTCCATTTCGCAACCCAAATGTATCCCACTTTAGTCTATCCCTTCGGGGATAAACAACGTTTGCCGAGTCAGCTAGTGTATGTATAAAAAGTAAAATTTTCAAGGCGCTTAGCTTTGAAAATATAGCTAAACTTTTCTATCCATTAACAATGTGTGTTGCACAGATATTTATGTAGGCAGCGGGCGACGGTATGTCTAGACCAGTCGTCCATTTATTGCGACTATTGTGAGATACTACTTCCACCCCCATAGATAAGAAGTTTATTGAACTGCAGCGGAGAATTAGATCATAAAATCAATAAAATTTGCAAATGGGTCGTGTCAAAGAATCTTTGGAGACATAAAACATGCAAATGGGTCAAAGGATCTTTACGCATGATATAACCAACTTAACACACTGGCAAATTGAAACAATAATGTAAAGGAGTGAACGGGATTGCGAATAACTGCTTACGTGACCCAAGTCAACCTCAAACTTGATTTATTGATCACCAAGATTGTTTATTACACTTAATTAATTTCATGCATCGAACAAGTTGCGTGAACATGCTTAAATAAAGTCGAAGAATTCTGTGTAAAAACTACAAAGTAACCCAAGAACGCAGAGGAAATTGAATAATGCCGCGTGGGTATACAAGCGCCTTCCCGACAGTCTGCCGGATTAAAGTAATTTGATAACATGTCGGTCACAGTTTACTATCTCTGATCTGCTGTTTATTGCATCACAAGATATTTCGACATTGAAAGTCACTTCGTAGTGGTGTTATCCGAAAAATTATTCTTCAAAAAGCGCTTACGCACTACGTCCGATGCGAATCCGAGAAAAAATTATTGGTCTAGAAAACTCGGACAGAGATCGGATGTAGTGCGTAAGTTACCATAGAAATAGTTCTACGGCTACAACGGACCGTGAAAATCACAGATTCGGATCGGATGAAGTGCGTAAGCGCTCTAATGCTTACGCAACAATCTCGAAAAATTAAATTCACAGTAAAGCTTTTGGTTCGGTTGGTCTTTTGTTGGTCGTTAATGAGAATTTGCATCTTTTTCTAAAGACCGGTGTGCAGAGGCGTGAACTTAAAATAACACACCGTTGTCGCCATAGAAGTAGGACCACTTAAAACACAAGTTCACCTTAGCATGATTAAACAACCACGTACCTATACCAGTGACAATCCGCCTTCGCAAATTAATGCCGATATTAGTCGATCAAAAATAAATTGTCGAAGTTATTATGATATTCTACATTGCTTATTGTAGTCACTGTAACAATGGTCAATGTAATTCTGAACCTAAGGCAGAATTTGTGATAAGATAGTCCCAGCCCTCTGTGGATGAGGGTTGCACGTGAAGCTCGATTCCATCTTCGGCCGCTTACCATCAAATGAGATGAGGGCTTGCCTTGCTATTATAAAAAAACTAAGATTAATTAAACCATATTAATTAGATTGATAATTAAATTTAAAACAAGACCAGAATTACTATTACAAAAGTTTCGAGTACATCTTAGTATAGTACAAGAAGGCGCAGTACACAGTGAAAGTTAGATCACGGTCCCCGAGCACACCTGGATCAAAGGAAGATCCTTTTCGCTGGTGATGCGGAAAAATAGCTTTATGTTAAGGTTAAATTTCTGTCTGCATAGAACTCATAGTCATACCTGTACGTAACACAACTTTCATAATTAATATGTTTGCCCATGTTTTCAGCAACGTCTCTATAAATGTATCCGAGATCTACTGCGCAGATGGGCGTAATTAATACAAACTTTCAATCCATAAATGCGATTTTAATGGTCGTTTGTGAATGTTTAATCATATTTTTTGTGTTGATAATCAAGTGATTACTTAGTCGCTACGAAGGCGGGTACATTCAGGTGTGAATTGTATTATTGACAAAACACTTGCGTCATTTTAGTCGCGCTCAAGTTCAAGGTGACAAGGCTGGCGGAGAACTCTTGCGGTGAATGTCGTGCCAGGAAAGGACTTTAAACATGCAAAGACTCTAAATATTTCAAAACACTACACTGGGCTACAAAGAAAGCGCGCAGTAAGAAAACTTTAAAACTCGCTATTAACGCCTTTTACCTAATAACGCTAATAAATACAACTACTTTTTTTGTTTCAAATGAAATGGTTTTACAACTGTTTTTCTGTTTGTAAACAAATTTTAATGTTTAGTTCATTCATAAAGCCTGCCTATTAATGCTCCCACTGCTGGGACACAAGCCTTCTCTATGGCCCAGTGCGGATTGGTGGGTTAACGACTGCAGACGCAGCCGGGATCAACGCCTCTTAAGCTCAGAGTAACTCGAGATAATATATTTCTGGTCACCCATCCAATGACCGGTCTTAGCTAGCATTGTTGTTGCAGGTCGAGCCCGCTTTGCCACAAACTTATTTAGGAGGATGTGTAGAGGATGTGTTTTATAGTGACCCATTTTCATTGCAACGCAGTGTATCGCGGCACAAGACAGGGATTTTAGAAGTGGTATACCAATAGAAGTTTGGATTTTCCACGTTTATCTAACAATGAATAGCTTATTTCCGTTTTTGCGCATCCTTTTCAGCGTCTACTATGTACTCAGTTGTTTGGAGAGGTCCGCTCTATTTCCATACACGTATAATGAGTAATGACAAAGTATATACATTTTATACCAACGCTGATTCACTATGTAGGTATGTTTAACAAGCAAACAAAGTTACACACGGATAAGGGACTATAGGAAAGTAAAGCTTGTCAAGTGGACATCTTAAGTTCATCTCAAACGAAGGTGGAAAATATAAATAATAATCTTAACGTATGCCCGTGGTACATATGAATGAAACTTCCCTTGGAAACTATTAAAAAGGTTTGCCGTTAAATAATATCATTTCACGATTCGTTTTAGACGCACGTGTAAAACATTTTTTGCCATCATTGTGGCAACTTTCGCTATTGTGATATCGTATTATGTAGTTCATGATTCGTTTTAAGCGAACATGTGATATGTTTTGGCATCTTTATTTTATTATTTGTATTTTGTTTTAAAGATAGAGAAGGATATATAATTAATACATAGTTTAATTCGACTAATTGAACTCAAGGCTTAAAGATAAGTAGCAGAACTGACCTACAGTAGTTTGTGTACAGATATGAGGATATAGTATAACGATTTAGAATACAAAGCCGTAATAAATATACCTAGCTCTATTGCAGCGCCCTGCAAGCTTCTCTTTGCTAGATATATTTATCATGATGTCCCAGATAGAATCTAAGTGGTATTTCTGCGGGCGGCGCGCGGCGTGAGAAACAAAGGCTTACTAAGTACTCCTTTAACAAATACTGAGTAAGAACTTTGCAGCACGCATCGAGACTTCCCGCGACTTGCAAGTTACAACGAATTAAGGGAAGGTTGCTCAAAACAGGAATACTGGGTAAATGTAGAATAAATTTTATACACCCACGGTCATATGTGGGTTCTTAAAATTGCAACAGATCCCTCAAGAAAGCAGATAATCTTAGACGTCTGCTACAATAATACTTCTATTGTCGTCTGTGTTTCATGTAATTCATGGCATAATATGAATTACAGAACACAGAACTGAAAACCCATAATAAATAAAACATCAAATAGCACTGCAATCAAACAAAATATGATTAATCAAATGAGTACTCTCATCTCAGTAATTAATGAAGCAGCGATCCGGTTCAAAAAAAAAGGATTTTTCCCAACGATTTAAGAGGCATTTGATTTCATTATATAATAAATAACAAACTTGTTGAGTGGTTGGTTGCCATTATATAAGTGAATGATGTTGTAGTCTTTATTCTCTTTACGTCGTGTGAATCAATCACATCTGAACGGATATTGCCGTTCCAAAATAATTTTTAAGTGGGACCAAATCCGGACCCGATTAACTTTAAAAGCTAAAGCGTCATATTCGCATTCACCCGCCGCCCTGTGGCTTTATTTGGTTAATTAGTGTCGTTTAACGTGTGACGATCCTCATTGAGTATGCCAGGTGTGGATCGTTAAGTGCTGACCATTATTGTATGGGGGCAACGCGTGGCCTGACTGCTGATCAGATTTCCACTTAGAACCCTTTAGGGACACGCCGGCGATTATCTTGCTTGAATTATTCAATTAGCTGGAGGTTTTTCTGTCTTGTAATTATTTGTTAATCGACCTTTCTTCGTTTTGGGTATCGTAAAAGTCGACTAAGGGAGATTGCCCGGTGTATACCAATAAACACCTTGGGGCACCCGAATGGTTGAGGGCAAACCACCAACAACTACATACCTAAAGATGGTTGGTGTCAGGTAGGCAGCCCGTTGTAAAACCTTTGTCAAAACCTCGAGCAGAATGGATTGGTATGTTGTCATCCCAATCACTCTCTCCGTTCATAGGTCTCTCGGCATAGTCCTTACCGTCTCTATACATTCATTGATCACCTTTAATACGGTGTGATGGATGATATGAATCAAAAGAGAGTGCATGGCTTGAAGACCTCTGACCGATATGAATGGGAGAGGAAACATACTGCTGCGCTGACCTCAGATGGACTGGGAGACCTTGGACTTCGTCTACCACCTAGCAATATAGTCTAGGGATTTTCGTGCCCGGGAAATGCCAAAGCTCGTCCCTTATTACATGAGACCTAACATAGGAACGTTGGTTTTAATTCACCTTCAACCCTTCTGGGATTAAAAAGGCATGATTTATGTATGTAAAAAAACTATGGGCTATTTTTATAATACATATTTAATAGTGCAATTTATTGTATTTATTCTGTACAACAACTAATTTATCGATGATGAAACCGTTGTTGCCAATGGCAAATCTCATTAAATTTAAACCAGTATTGCTGATTCCGACAATGGCCTATAAATCTCGGATACCGTGTCGAATAATAAATAATAATATATGAGCGGACGCTGCTGACTGCCGTGTCGTCGCATATCAGATACTATTTGGGCGACTGTCACCAATTCTTTCGTTTCCATTTTAACTGTTTATGTATAAACCATTCCGCAAATGGTTCGATCGGTCTTTATTTTCATGTTTCATAGGCTACATAATTTAGTATTGCACCAATCGATCGACTTTGTACTTTATGTCAAACCAGTTACGGTTGACAACCAGTTGGAGAACTTTGACAGATTTTTATGGTCTGACGTGCTGTTCATTGTACAATCATTTATAAGGTAAAAACAACATTGTCTCCATTCAGGCGGTTGAGTCATACGCGTTGTATAGTATTATTTCATACGCACAATCGTCCGTTATGGCGCAAAATTCCCAGTCAATACATATTTCAGTTATGATAATGGTCCGTAAACGCATGCTTGAAAAATGGCAGTGATTAATCAGAAATGTTAACTGTGTCCTTTGTCCATTGTAGGATGCCTATTTAATTTACCAGTTTGTGAGCCAATCAGAATTAAATTGTTTACTATACCTGCATACACAATGTTTTTGTCGATTAAACATTTTGAAATAACGCAACCTTATTAAATTGATCGTCAATTGTGAGCAATCTCTTTGAATTATTTTATCCTTTCAAAATTAAATGATATAACATACCCGGAAATACTGAGGTTTAAATATCATTCAGTTAGAAATGAAAGAACTAATAACGTAAAAATGAATGCAACCTGAAGAATAAAAATTATTCTGAAATCCAGAGTGATGTAAAAACAATAAAAAAAAGTGATTGCATAAATTAAACAATGTTCGCTACGGGCATTGAGTTATAAAGTAGTAATAGTAGTTCAATGGCTACGGGCCGTCAATGTAAGAGTTAGCATAAATGTATTATCACGAATTCCTCCGTGTTTTGGAAGGCACGAAAAGCCGTTGATCCCTACCGCGAAAGGAGCTAGTGATAAATGAAGCTTACAAAAGTGGTGAAAGAGATCGTAGAACAGAGTGAATGGGATTTCCAATCCATACTACCTACCTACTGAAGGCTTGGGTTTTGCCCGACCGCAACCCTCTCTTGGGTGCGTCGTATTAAATCAACATTAGTGTCTTACTTAGTATTATAAAATCTCAAATAAGAAGCTGCTCTTTACTGGTCTGAGTCTGGTCTGTATTATAGTATATAAATAAACATGTATTGTCTATTGTTTAGTGCTGTAAATGATAATGCTTAAACGTTTCTAGAATAATGTTCTCCTATTGGTTTAAGTGTATAATTGTCGTTAAGAATTGCATTTGTTGCGCTGCCGCAACCTTCTGCTTTAATTGTTAAAACACCTCCTTACATCGGAATGAATCTAATTGTCCTTAATTGGAGTGTTAACTTCTATTACCCGTGAAAGTGTTGACGATTTGTGATGTGACACGCACACGTGCACAGGGTCACATGTACTATCAGCACGTTTTTTGCATTTGTAGGCTTTTGTCTTGTCTATTAGCACAAAAGTATCTTTATGTGCATACGACGGGCGCCATACAACTTTTATTTTTAAATTGACACTGCTGTTGAAGTGCCCGCCCACGATATTATTATGCCCCATCATGTTTCATCGCTGTTTGTGCCGTCGCCGTCCGTATGTATTGTGCCCATGTAATTATTTTCAACTTGAACTTGACCACAAAAACCAAAGTCATGCATAATACCCTCCGGACACGGTCCGTTGTCAAGTATGTCTCGTTGTGCTAATAAATTGAATACATGTTCGCTTCGCAGCAATTACATCATGTGTACAAATATTTTGCTCGCGGTCTAGAAGCTCCAACCGAATTTTCTTCAGACACAAATTTTTATCTAACAATGATCTGCGATATCCGTTTGTTGAACTTTCACGTCACTAAACATTCCGAACCGATAATAATAATATGTGAACTCGTTTATTGGCCTACGCATAATTCGATGTTAATTTTGGCGTGGGACATAACTCGATATAGAAGACGTTATCTTTGTGCTGTGTAATCGCACTTATGACACCTGTTCTCACAGAGAATTTTTGTTGAAATGTGTTCAACAATATTATCAGAAAGGTTATCGTATGATGTCACTAAAACGTACCGCCTATCCGTTTTTAAATCTTCAGAGACCATGTTAGTGGACTAAAATTTATAGTCGCTATATTGTCTGAATCGTAAACTTGCTGTCAAAAGTATGAATTCAATAACTGTGACAAATATGTCTTTAGCATAACAATGGTCAACCAACCTGTCGTACTCTAGAACGACGTGAAAAAATTTCGTACTATTACGTTGAATGTTGTCAATTTAACTTAATAGCGTTGTTTAAATTTCAACTACTTAGCTTCCGTAGCTCAAGATATCTGAAAAGCGGGGTATGACAGTGACAAATATTTGGTTAAGAAAGAATTTAGTATTAGAATGTTTTAAAATTCGCCAAGCATTTATTAAATATTCAGTGAACACGCGGCAAAAGATGGAATTTCCATGTGAACTGTGGCACATGCTTAAAGAAAACTATAGTCATGGAACTGCATATTGATTGACTTATTAATACTTCAATTTGAAAGCACCACAGCTCCTCAGTATTCTATTATGTATCCATACGTCCAAGAATAAATTGGTTTCCCTTGGAAAGATCACAGGTGTTGGGCCATAACTACGCGGAAAAACTGCTGTTATTCTATTATCTCGCACAGATTGTATAGTGATTAATAGGTAACTAATAATAGTTATTGTGCTCAGACACAAAGTAAACTTAATTGATATTAATGCGTTTTTCGATTATAAAGACTAGAATAATCTTTTGTTATCTGTATTGGTACCGTACATTAGTTTGTATAACCAGTGAATGTTCAAATTTATAGATTCAGTAATTTACATAGTATTAATGAAGTCGAAGCAACTTACACCTACGTTATGATCAATGTATGCAAGCCAAGTAATTAGTAAATGGCACGCTGGTTGTCTTTAGTAAACGTTATAGCATCGAAGTCTTCTACGCATTTGGCGGTCCACTTTCACATTTCCGCGGTGTTCCTTCCGTTTACCACCACTACTGGACTAGATGAGCATCACGTCTAAGTTATAATAAACATACCCACGCGCGTTGGCAAGGCCAACATGCTGCGCAGTAGTTAGGTAGATGATTAATCCGGCTTGGGTTGTCAGTGCTGGACACACGGTGCCTATAGCCGGCCGGCTTCAAGAGAACTGTTGGAAACCCATCGATTCAGTTCATCTCGTGAGTGCAGACTTCAAATTTTAGTGGCTTCAAGAAGTTCCAAGTGGTCAATAAAAAACTAAACTAACAACTGTTATTTGTTAAATTTATTGTGAATTTAAACTGATCAACAAAATCCAGTTTATGAGCAGAACTCAGTAAAATTTTGCATAAAATATCTAAATTATATTAATATTTTTAAATATTCAAAACTATTAAGTAAGTTCACAATTTGTGAATTCACTTTCTCAGTGTTGATTATACGTTTCTAGCTGTGCCTCTTTATTTCTTTATTATCTGTAAAACTACTAAAGGACACCAAAATCTGCCATTCCTCATGTTTGAAACTAAAGTTATTTATTTATTTATTAGAGGCTTTCATCTCACCAATGTCATTATTATTTACATCAACTTCCAGTAAATCCATGAGACTTAAACTTATCTAGATAGTTTTGGCGGCATGTTTCTTTTTATTTCGCTTTATTTGTTGTTATTTTATTGTCATAGACGGCAGTTCCTCCGACAGTCTGAGGAAGCTGAGTGACGACTCGTCTAGGAAACATTTGTCAGGTGAGCGCCATTTCTGTTTCAAAAGTGAAATCTCAAGTGTTTCCGTTTAGATTGCATGCGTGCACAAGCGGGCATGAATCGATGCTTACTCTTCAGCCTCGCACGTTTCGGATATCATTGTTCATTTACTGTATCTGTATATAATGTTCATTATCGCCTTTCTACCGTGACCGCTCGAGCAGACCTTATCGAAGCTGAGGAGGACGAAGTGAGCAGCAGTCTGCCGGACAGACCTCGCACGCACCGCAAAGCCTCTAGTAAGTCCCGTCCAAAACCTAGCACTAATCATCATTTAGGTAACTAATTTACATGCAGGTGGAGGGATGCATCGTAAATAATTTAGCAAGTTGGTTGTGGGCTACAATTTAGAAACGGCATGACTAGAACAGTTACATCTAAATTCTTAATTACAGTTGACAAATCAATTGTTTGTTACTGTGTAGGTAGTGTGTGTAAACAGTAATATAAAATAACACGTTAGACGGTAATCGATTACTTTAATTACTAGAGCCTTGCATGACAAATGCTTTAATTAAACACTAGCCGTTAAATGACAAATTTAATACCGGAAGAATAACGATTATGCTTTGTAACAAAAAGATAAGTCTTGCAAGATAACGTTTTTGAAAATGTCATTCAAACTAAAAATAATATCCCTTGGTATAGCTTTTTATAATAACGAACAAAATTGCCTGACTTAAAAATTAAGTAAGTAAATTAAATTTAACAATGTGAAATCTGTCCTTATTTATTGCCATATTACAAAATACAAAAAAAAAAAACAATGAACACGTCCACAATAGAGATCAATTATTATACTGTGTCGCTCCTCCTTTATAGATTTCCCATATTAGTTAATCGGACTGCAGCGTTTGCGTGTCCAAAACGAATCGGTATTGATGCGCCTACGGCCGGTCCACGTCGACAATTAACCGCATTGTCTCTCCGGCTAGTCGTTAATCTTACTTATTGTTGGCTCTTTTTACAGTCACACTTTACCTGTTGTTGATTTGGCGTAAAAATCGTACCCGATATCGGCCCCGCACAGGTTTCAATAACGGCTCCTAATAAAGCAATACAAATTTGGCTACAATACTTTTTTTTTTTAAAGAATTTTCCCGTTTTGGCAATTTAGCACCATTCTGTTAAAATATGGACAAATATTCGCATATTATACAAATAAACCTGTATAACATTTAAAAATTTGGCATGAGGAAATTTAACTGTATCATAACTTCATAACCCACGTTCGTTGGAGGTTAACAATATTGAGACAGCAGATTTACATAATTTTATTTTGAAACGTCACCTAGATGTGTTGAGTTTTAAATTAATCTGGTCATCGCTAGTTTTGTGTTAGTAGTGGCTAATGTTTGTGTGTGTCGCTTATGTGTCGTGGCAGCCAGCAGTACGTACAGCATCAGCTCGATGGACGCACTTTGGGAGAAGCACCCCCGCCGCCTGAGTGAGGCTGGTCTTAGAAGGTCATCAGGTAAACACCGTCATTTCACAACCAGCCCGGCTAGCATGACCACCGAAACACGATATGATATAGTCATTTATCGCTTTGAACTGTCAAAGATCCATAGGTTTTTGACAGTTCAAAGAAAAGCAATATATCATATCGTGTTTCTGTTGTCATGCTAGCCAGGCAGGGACAGTAAGCTATTTACCCACCATAATTTTAATATTCGTTGCGTCAGTTTTAGCAAAATGTGGCAGTTGGTGACTTGACCGTCTGTTCAACTTGTATAATTTTATCAAATGGTTATTATAGCTTACTGATCTTCACTTATCCTTATCACGGTTGCATTTCATTTTATATCATGTCAAGACAAGACAAATCTCTTAAATAATCTGGTTCTTAATGCATGTTCATCTCTAAGACATGAAATTTGGACGTATTCTTGGAAACTTAAGAGACTTAAAAACCAATGACGAAAACCTATAAAAGATTATGATGGAATTGTTGACTTGTTTTGAACCTTTTTCTAGCATTTTATTTAGGTTTATACTTTACACTGTGCAGCACAGCACGCACCAAAGATAAAGTATCTCTAAAGGGAACTGAGTATACATAGTACTAGCGTCTCTTCTCTTTTTACAGAGACAGAGGCAAATCCTATTAGTCTCCCGGGAGATTCTTTGTCTTCAGCTAGTGCCACAGAGATCTTTTTGCGCTCGGTGATGCTTGCTTGAAGTCATTGTTATGCACTGTTGAAAGCATGTTGGTCTTTATCTTCTTTTGTTTCTTAATAGATATGGCACACCTTCAAAGTTACAGCGATTCTTCAAAGTCAAATGCAGTTTGTGACAGCATCGATTATTTGAGTTAAGCGAAAGTAGATAGTAAAGTAAATTCAGATGTAATGCAGCGATATGCAAAGTGCTCTGCAATTGGTGTACGACGGCCGTTGCACTTGCACACAACGGTATTCAAGGCGTGTGCACATCATAAATATGGACCTTATATGGAATGTGGAGGAGACATGCATATTCCGATGGTTATAAATTGTAATCAGCTTCCACGTTAGAGTTGGCGGCTTTCCTATTGTTTACTGCCTTAAGTTGCAGAGACCGGATACTTGGATTTAAAATATTGGAGACATAGGAACGACAGTTCCTTTCGTTCTTGCTGTATGTATTAATATTTTTTTGTATATTTCAGATCACAGTGTCGTACTGACTGAAGACACGGACAGTTTCATAATCGGCGAGCATGTCTGGGTGGGAGGCACGAAACCTGGCCAGATCGCATACATAGGCGAGACTAAATTCGCTCCCGGAGAGTGGGCTGGCATTGTCCTCGATGAACCTATTGGTAAAGAACAATTTAATTTATCGATTTTCATTTTGATGATTTGCATTTTAGAAGTATTGTCGTATATGCTTGCGATGCAGACATTTTTAAATATTTTGGCCTTGTTTGCAGGGAAAAATGATGGCTCAGTGGCTGGAGCACGCTACTTCCAGTGTTCGGAAAAAAGGGGAGTATTCTCTCGGTTGACGAGGCTAACCCGCACGCCGCTAGAGACGCACGCGCCGCACGACGCGTCACCCGTGTCCGACGCGGGCAGCGTGTTTGAGAGACCACCTTCTGGAGCAGCGCGCCCACGCCGCACGCTCTCTCCCAATGGCAGCATTGTCAGCAGCAAAATGAGTATGTTCCAATAACCGAAAAGCCAATCTTTCGTTTTCCGCAAATGTTATAATACTGCCCATAATAATTATTGCAGACGCTTCGATTTCGACAACGACCAATGGAGAACTACGCCTAGGCGATCGAGTCATTGTATCGAGTAGCCGCGGAAGCAAAGCCGGAACTTTGCGATTCGTCGGAACTACTGACTTTGCGCCCGGAGTTTGGGCTGGCGTGGAACTAGACGACCCGTTGGGGAAAAACGATGGCTCCGTCGACGGAAAGAGGTAAGGTGTCCAGCTAAGTGCCCGCACGTTCCGTCGAGCGCAGACATTGGCAGCTCTTTTTCCAGGTACTTCGAGTGCCCTCCCCGCTTCGGCCTGTTCGCTCCGGCCTCGAAGGTGTCTCGGTCCCCGTCTAATCGCAAGCCGGGCGCGTGTGCTATACACAGCAACGGTCGCGCGACGCCGCTTCGCCGGTCGAACTCCCGCGAGTCGATCACGTCGCTGGGCACGTCGATCGCGTCGTCGCGAGCGGGGGTGAGGCTGGGGGTGACGTCGCTAGGCGCTCAGGTAGGCTAGCCCCGCGCGCGTTCGGCTGAGTCCCGCTCCCCGCACTCCCCACATTCGCCGCGAGCGTCGCCGCCGCGCGCTCGCCCGCATCGAAGCGCGCCGAGCCTGCTCGACAAAACCTTACTAGTGAAACACGTCGAGTACGATCGCTGCGCCATCATCGCTCTGCCGCAACCGCGAGTTTACTACGACATAGTTTTTCGATCTGCCAAAGGCAGCAAAGAGTTGAACCCCAGGAGGTGGGCGAGCGAGACGCTGCCGAAGTCGTGGCGATGTTCCGAGAGCATGCTCAGTTTCGAGAGCAGCGGGCGCAGCGATCGTTCTCAGAGCAGCAACGGCAGCGGTGGCGGGTGCGCGCGCGGCGGGGAGGTGGTGCGGTGGGCGGGGCGGCCGGCCGCCGTGACGAGGGCCAGCCGCGGGGTCGCCGCTGCTACCGACATATTCGTGGAGATGCCGCCGTCGCGCACTCACTTCTCGGGCTTCGGGAAAAGCTACCATTTCTCGTGCGTGTCGCCCTTTCAGTTCACCTACCCTTACGTCGTCTATATCTAAATGGCACACTATGTTTGTGAATCTAGGTAACCGTTTCCGATCTCGCTCTTCTGTTCCTGAATTTAAATTTCTTTCAAACTTGTTGGATTTGATCTAAGTGACTTTCGTAAAATTGTATGAAGAAGACGATTCTGTATTCATTAGAAGTTTCAATTTTAATTAAAAAGATCAGTCGAACTGTCGTGTGGCACGCAGGAGGTATGGTTTTCATGTAGTGGTAGCTTCTCGTTTGCATGAACATCGTTTGTTTTATTATATGGTCTGTAGCTGGCACCCCTTGGTTTGGCCCTTGTGTTAATTTTAATTTTATTTATGTACTTTTTTTCTATTTTTGATTCACTTCATATTCATTTTTTTTGTGATTCATACTTGCACTTGTTTTTATTTATTTTTGGTGAATCAAGAATGATTATCCCGAATATGGTTACATTTAAAATCTTAGCAAGCTTCGCATTTAGCTGTATGATTTTCAAAAGACTGCAGTAGTCATATCTTTGTGGTATCTAACAGTTATTATTTTTGACTGTGATATTATTTTTAAGTCTATCTCCTATTAGGCCCCTATAGTGTGTAGGATAGTTATTATGTATTTCAATAGTATATAATAATAAACCTCCTTCGCTGTGTATACTAACACAATTAGAGGAAAACGCTTCAGTGGGCACAAAGCTCTAATCTGATGTGCGCAGACGCACGTTTGCTTACATTCTTGAGAATTCAGCTGGAGCGTTTAACTCAGTATTGCCGTATATATTTATTCATGCATGTTATTTAGAAAAAAAAGCTCCATCAAAACTTGCATCGATTTTATACACAAGTAAACATTTATGTTAATAGTCACGCCATTGTAGTACAAATTAATGCTTGTTTAATTTTACATAAATACAATATATCCCACGCAGTCGTATTTAACTGCAATCAAGTTTTTATTGAGCTTTTACTTAGTTGCCGAGCCTATGAGCGGTGACCTAGTCGTCAGCGCTTAGCGGCTAAGATGTGAGTTTCCAATGAATTCGCACCTCGAGTTCTATGGAAACATACATCAATGCTACTACTTGGTGTACTTAATACAATACACTGGGCCGCAAAGAAAACAGGTCACCCGCCATCTTGGAACTAATTTCCTGAAAAAGCATAAAACTTACATCTACCAAAGTTTATACCCACTGAAAGAGATTGTCCAAGGACTGCTTGCAACTTTAGTTGCTTCCCAGATAGTATTCACCGGGAAAAATAGCAAAAACAGAACTCTGATCAAATCTGATCGATGGGCCAAAAATAAGAAATGATAAAGAATATCATAATAACAGCACTCTTTATTGCCTGATTACAACGTGAATTGGTGGTTTTGGGATTCAATTCTCTTTCTGCATGTCTCAGAGACATAGATTTTCAAATTTATTTCCAAGATAGACCTGGTGGCCCTTTTTTTGGCACCCAGTGAGTGTATTTAAGTTGAAAGGAACTCGCTATCACGGATCAGTTCATAGCTTAGTTCAAGGACAAAAAGGTCTGGAGTTCATTACGAAAAACGAGAGCCAGGGCATCCATTTTTTGAGGCTATATTATTTCGCCACGTTCTAAACCCTCGTCCCCTATGTCTCCCTGAAGACTGCACAAAAGTTTTACCATTTACACTTTTATAAACTCTTTTAATTTGAGTCATTATTTCGCGCCTGTCTCAAAGGAAACGTTTGGACTTGCTTCCGAATGGTGCGTCTTTCAAATTATAAAGAACAGACAGAGACTAACAAAGAGAGGAGATGAGTTAAAGTCGTAATGAGTTTCTTACCAATGAGTGGTGTAAAATTGGTTTTAAATTGGCAATATACTAAGCTTAATAGAAATGAAAAGTTCGAAACAGTCACATTGAAGAGACCCAATTTTAATTAGGCCAGATAAAATGTGACTCAAAGAGACAGTACATATACCTACTTTATAACCATTTTTTAGAAATTTGACTTATTAGTTCTGTATCCCCAATAAAGCCTTAGAAGAGCCTTGCTGTATCCGTGATGAGGCGTATATCTTTTAATGAATACACTAGTAGTGTTTTAGTGAGTTAGTTAACGCGTGCCGTTTTTCCTCTATGTTTGTTGCGCATTCGCACTGTCACTAACGGCACGGCGGCAGCGAGTGGGCGGTCCGCGAGCGTCGTCCACCCCGGTCTCGGCGAAGAACGCCCTGCAGGTACAGTACCCCACAATCGCCGCGCGGTAAACTCCCGGCTATCGCACTCGATCGCACGTGGGCTTAACGTCAAAAACGATCAATTGGACATTGATTATAATTTGAGTGTACTCCAGCCTTAGCGAGATAAGAACGATGAACAATCTTGATGTGTCCACATATAAATGTGTACCCCTAAATACAAATACAAGTCGCTAATCAGTTTGATTTTCTCAAAATAGTAGATATACATCTTTCTTGTTTTTAAATTTAGTTTCGTAGATAAAGAAACGTTTCAAAATTGTTTACATTTTGTCTCTCTCTATAATTGCTGGAGTATAGATGATAGATAGATTCTGTCTGTCTATATTTCGCCATCAGAAACGTTTTAAAAACTAAGGACGGATTGTACAAAAACATAAATGTACGGAGATTGTAAGATTGTTTATTACCTACGTCTGTCCTTTCCTTGCAATTAAAATTGTTATTTTCAACGTTGTTATAATTATTTTCAACGACGTTATAATCAATGTCCAAATATTTTTTGAAGTTAAGCGCATGTTTGACGTTATGTGTTGCCCAGTTGCCGCTAGGCGATGGCGGGGAATTTAAATTTCCCAAACTGCTACCGCAGTGTTCTGATTTTGTACTAATTGGAACAAGCAACGAATGTTTATTGACATTTGGTTTGCAGAGTGACTTTGAATTTTGTAACCAACTAAAACTCTTAACAGCTTAGTTAAGTTAAACATAAAATTAATCAATGGATTTATGTTACAGAGTAATGAAGGTGTAAGAGAGTTTGTTTCTTTCTGTTCAATTTTATTGCCAATATTTTTATTCCTAAGGGACAATAATTTGTCAATTGACGCACTATGAGTACAAATATAGATATGTTTTATTGAAATAATGTTTCCACAATATACCAGACACAAGCTAAATATGCGCTTTTTTAAAGTAAAAACTGCTACTTAGATTGTATTCGAAGCAAAAACTGTGATAGATAGTAATTTTTTGTATTTATTATTTTTATCTTTATAATTTTCTGTGTCTGTACAGACAGCGCGTCATACTATACAAATTGTCAAATTTCTCCAAAAAAATTCTACCTTATTATATTGATATAAAGATGTAATAAACACAAAAAAATGATAGTTTGTGGTTACCTGGTGTGAAGCTGTTGTACATGATTGATACACAGTGCAATGATGATTCCATAATTTAAGTTAATTACAATTTTATTATATAAAAATCAACCAGTGCCTGTAAGTGTGTAAGTACTCGTTCTTTAGTTTAAATTAATATGTTTGTTTTGTATACGTTGTTTTAACTTTTAATACATTAGTTAATAAACTTTAGGTAGGTACCATTTTACCCATGTACCCCCTATTTAATAAAATAGATACTCACGGTATACACGTGTTTGACATGGCAGTGTATTGAAATGTCATTGTAAATACAAGTGATAAGGAACTCTCATAAATAGTCAAGTACAGCCTGGTTATCAAAAACTGTCGAACATCTGATTTTGAACCTTGTCTCGTTCAACGCAATGTGCGAAATCTAATGACACTGACAATCTTGTGTACTCGACTGTAAAAATGTCACTGTGTGTGTCTGTTATTATCAACTAGGGGGAAAGTGTTTTAGAATAACTTAGATTTTAATTACCACTTAAGTTTTTAAAGATGGAAATGTTGTAAGAGTTTTTTAATAATTTAATAAAATTATTGACAAATGTTTTAATAATTTTTGACGTTGTTCGTCTTGTATTGCCTTTCCAAATGCATTCCTATGGTTAGTAAGAAATAAATTATTGCAATTAACAAATTGGTCGTTTTATTGTATTAATATTAGCTGTATTTATTTATTATTAGCTTGACCTGCATGTTGTATAAAAAGGGAAGGGGTCCGAAGTAGGTATACTGCCTAAATCGGGTGGTGTCGTGTATATATATTTTTTTAATATATTTATTCCCGCCGTCTGCTTCCTTGTCTGGTGAGTGGGGAATACAAATGCCGACCTGTATACGCTCTTACAAAAAACTACTAAGAAACATTAGTGTTCTAATTCTCTGGCAGTAAGACTTGTCGCAAGAATGGTATTTTGAGTTAAGGGTACTGTCGTAGGAATGGTATTTTGAGTTTGGTCTCTTTGGCATTTAAGCCTAAGAAGCGATATAATATTAATATTTCATTCCGTGCTCAATACTATCGCAAATGTTGGTTACATCATGTAACTTACATATTGTGACGCGAGTAGTTTTTCCGTGAAAACAATTGAATTAAGTACAAAAAGAGAGGAACCCTCTCTTTTTGTGTGAAACAGGAGTAGGTATAATAAATGACATTTCCATTGTTGTGAAGAACTAAGTTTTTATTGACCTGACAATTTGTTTACAACTCATGACCATTACAGAGGCTCAGAAAAACTGCCACAACGTGATTTGCGAAGTACAGAGAAACTTGAGATAGTAAATATTATTCTATCCGTTGGTTAGTAGCTATAGAAGTATGCTTAATTTAATTTAAAAAAACCTTAGTCATAAATGGTTTTGACTGGCTAAGAGTTTTGACTGTAACATACCATGTCTATTGGAGCTACAAATAATTGTCGAATAATGTGGTAAAAATACATTATTATAATATTGTTACTGGTGTTTTATGGTAACAATATTATAATAATGTATTTTTACCTGGTGTGTACCTAATGTACGGAAAACAAACAATGAAGAGTCAAAAGTGGAATCCACCTACACCAATGTTTACATGGACATTTGACAAAATAACTTGATAGTTATGTCTTATACCATAAGGTGCACTGCCCACGCGACCACCGAGACATGATATTTGTACATACATAATTTTATGAGCGCAAAACTTCTCCGCCTACCAGTATATAACGTCATTTGGTACTTTGAGGTATGATGATGACAGTATGTATACACAATTTTATGACAAGAAAAACATAATAACTAGTTTTCCTATTTTTATCGTTGCTGGGTAGGTATTTTATACGAGAACCAGTAGGTCAGGTTGAGTACATATATATTTCTTATTATAAATCTTGCGTCTTTACGTCAAATTGCAAATTGAAAATCAAGAGAAATTAAACACTGTCTTGTAGAGATGACGTGATGTTTGTTTGCAGTACGCAGGTACCATGTAACAATTTGGACTCATCCCACAATGAGGCACTGCTTATATCCGTATGAGTATAAACATTGTCATATTAAGTCTTGGATAGGTAGGTAGGTACCTAATTTGATAATTTCCTCATAAGTAGGACGATAACATCCTGTAGTTAGTAACAGATAAGTGCGCGGACGCGTGGTGATGACAGAGCAGAATAAAGGTTTCACCATTGCCTTTCTGCCCTCATAAAGCAAAAAGTGTTATCTCAAAAAAAGTTACTTCCGAGAAAATCAAACATCTTCTTGCCCTGTTCAGGTCATCTGCTTCCTTTTGATTCATATCCTCTAACACATCAGAAGGTGCTAGTGATAGTAATGTATAAAAAAGCGATGGAACCATGTGGAGAGACCGATGAACGGTGAGTGATTGGAATGACAACATTCCAATCCATACTGCTCAACTCAAGTTTTTAGTTAAGGTAGAGCCGGCCGCCTGCCTGACACCAACACACTTGGGTAAATGTCTTCCGAGAAAATGGATTTTGATTGTCTTTTGAGATCCATACACATTAAATATAACTATTAAATGGCACATAGGCTTCTAATAAACTGTGTTTGGGTTTTAAATATACTTCCGTTTATTAAATTTTTGTTTCTATAGAGAAAATTGTTACATTGCAGCTTTTGTAAAATACTTTATTGATCAGGAAAAATAGGTGTAAATCCACATTTAAAATGTTACAAAACAAAAGAAAAAGATTTTTAAGAGATACTGCTTTTTGGCTTATGGCATTACTACACGGGGATGTGAATGCTGCCCACCTCACGAGGGGACTAAGGGACTTTTGATGTCAGATGCGTGTTGATGTCTGGCAGGCGGCCGATCGTAAAGAACGAGTCAATTCCTAGACGAATATGATAACAATAATATTGCAGCGATTCCAAGTTATTTGAGTGCATCCAAATAATCAAACCATTATTACCTACTGATGTGGTTTACTTTTATTAATAAACGTTTTAATTCGCCATTACCACTTAAATGATCTACAAGTCCAGTCAAGATGTATCTCTATCGATTACCAATACTTGTTTGTTATATTATACGCATGGTTCTTACGTCGCTTTTTCTATTCATGTTGGCTATACCAATTGCTAAATTGTTAATTACTTTGGATGTACCGAAACTATAAGTACCACTATACACAGGACCACTACCAAAGAACTAAGAACTAAATTTCTTTCAATGAACTTATAAGAAGGAAAGTTATGTCTACGTAGGGAAAATGAAATGATACCTATTGCCATGAAGAGATAACAGAGAGACAGTTTAAGTTCTAACGACCAAGGCACAAGACTTGATTTTTAACATCATCATGGTAATATCATTATTTACTAATGAATTAATGATATTAAAAATGAAGCCTTGTCGGGTGCGAAATGATTTGAGTCTCTATGAAGATGATCATTGTATATGTTAACGGAAATGTATGATATCCTGTAATTGTATACAACTCCTAGGAAATGTATAAAATTCCGAAGGTATTTGTGAAAAGTATAAAATATTGTTTTAAAAATGATTTCATTTATACATATCCTGGTAAATGTATAAATTTCCTAGGAATCGTATATAATGCCAAAATCGTATTAGGAAATGTAAAAAAATCATGCTTCCAATAATAAAACACGTTGTTTTATTTGTTATATTCTTATATTGTACACAATTTTTTATAGTACCCCGGATGGCTGCCATAGTGTGCTTTGGCTGGATGCCCGGAGAGGATGTTTAGTGGTGTAGTGGGGGAACGCCTATACCCCGAGTCCCACATACCTCTGTAGTTACACCGTACTGCAGGGATGATGCGTAAATGCAGTTTACCTCTCCGCAAAAAAAAAAGGTTAGGTTAGAACATGAACCGAGCTTTTATAGGAAACTTACAATTTAATAGTTCCCTCGCCCCGCTATCGCTACCCATTGATATCTTAAATGTTTTACATTTCCGATTGCTGTTTTGGAAAGGTATACATTTCCTACGAAATGTGTCTAAAATAATTTATTTCATACATTTCCCTGCGATTTTTGTAACTACATACATTTTCTAGGGATTGAATACAATGACGGATTGATTACACACATTTCCGGTAACATATAGAACATCCACAGTGGAAAGACTGTCGGTGCTATTATTACTGTGCATTAGATTAGTAATTTGGAAATAGTTTCTTAATTACGAAAGTAGGTAAGTAGGTATATGTAAATATTGGTGCCTGCCTTCTACCATTTGAAACCGGCGTTGGATACTAGGTAGGTAACCCACCTATCTAGTATCTACCTCTGTCGGTTTTCCGTTGTAATCTGTAGAAACGCGAAGCCACGCAGGACCCAGCTATTAAATCCCTTCTGTGCGATAAGTTCTCTTGTTTTATTATTCTCATTTGTTTTTCTGAAAAGGTATTACACGAAATTTTCTCAGAAAAGATTTACAAATATATATTAGGTACTTATCTAAGAATTATGCGTAACTAATAGACACTATTAAAACAAAGTAAAATATTGAATAGGTACTCCATTTTTTATGTAGTCTTAAAGCTAATAAAAACTGTGAAGATTTTCTTACAAGTATCATTGTAATGACGCAAAGGCGCTAATTATGTAAGTAGTACCTAGTAACTTCTAGCCCGCCCGGCCGGCCGTCATAAAATATCTCGGGAATCATTTTAAACATAGATAAAAAAAAAACTGTATTATGGTTCCGTCCGCAGTCAAGATCTAGGTAAGGGCTAGACTTGTATGTACACAAAACTGCGATGCGACGCCGCGTCGTAAAAATCTACTCCTCTAGCTCCCACGCCGCACCGCAAGAACTTGAGAATTGATTCGCATCGCGCATTCCTTCAATTTCATTCCTCTTTGTTTCGCCGCTTTGTCGCACCAAATCACAGAACACTGCACCAAATCGCATCGCAGCAATTTACGTTGTAGTTTTCTGCGTTGCGAATTCGCATCTCGCCAAATCTTATTCGAATATTCTCTGTGTCCATTTTATATTTAACGTCTAAGTTCGAGTTGAAAATTAGTTTGGGAGGCTTTTGAGACCCCGGTCAAAATTACAACTAATTAGGTAAAATGTAAATTTTGATACACTCCGTTGCGAGTCACGGCAAAGGGCTTGCCAAAGTTGTAATTGTAAGTATATAGTTATTCGCTTTAAATCGTAAGTAAACAAATTGAATAGTCTAATTCCTTCTTGAACTGAACTTGAAAGGTCAAGAATCTGATAGACAAGAATTACAATTACAAAATACATTGAAATGACTTAGGATACATATTATAATTACCAGATCTAGTAAAGATATAGAAAAAGATAAGGCTCAAAGGTTTAGATACCAAGTCAAAACTATTTAAAAAAACAAAGAATTTAGAAATACCGCGCTTTTCTCTTTGTAGTCGTTTTACATTTCCACTTGATTGTATAATTGTCAGCACGAGCGACTGTGCCGTAACGTAAATCGTAATTTGAATAACAGCTAAACAAGCGGCCAAGGTCGCCTCCCGCAGACGGATGCCGTAGCAATTCCGCCATAACTGCGTCCTGGGGGGTCTAAAAAGGCAATATCAGCAATTTCTTCTATGATCCTCCTATGAACTACAATTGCAAACCATAAAATAGTTACTTTGTATCAATTTTTATTAGATGAACATTTCCCATCTGGAGTTTCTATAAGAATAAGTGCGTGTTTCAGAATCGACGGAGAAATTCTGAATAGCTTACTTGGCAGTTCAATTGACTTATACGTATATATTTCATATAACAACTGTCAATCTGCCAATTAAGCTATCCAAAACTTACCCGTCCATTGTGAAATAGGTCCTAAGTATAATGGTTCGCATTAGATTCGTAATCTATGTAAAATAGCTATAAGTATAATATTAATAATTCGGATTAGATTAGTACCTAATTAATATACGTAAAATGGCCATTGAATTCAGGAAATGTGTTTGGCGATATTGCTTAAAATTGCTTTTTTAGACCCTCCGCTCCAGTCCCGTTCAGGGTCCAGAATTCAGCCCTAAAATCAATACCTGCTCGACTTTGTTTGAGACTTGCACACATTTTAGGAGAACACAGGGCGTCTTGAAAGGCTTCAGTGGAAAAAAGATGCATCTGGTTAGTACAGTTAATAGCACGCCAGATGAAACAAATTGCCACATTCTTTCATTACTGAGTAGGCTTATTAACATTTTGGAAGTGTTTATTTAATATATGTAGGACGCTGACAGATTCAGTCATTCACTTCCAATGTGACAAGTTTGTAATAATATCGGGTGCTAGTGATCAATTTATTATTTAACTTATAGAATAAGACCATATTGAGAGACCGATTGGCAATATCATAATGCGTACTGTTCAAAGATTTACTAGCCGGCCCCCTGTCTTACACCAACCTTCTGTGGGTATGCTGATGTAGATGGTTTGCCCTCCACCATTTATGTGCCACAAGATACACTGGCATTTTAGTAGTGTTCACTGGGTAATCGCTCCCAGTCCACTCTTATAGCCAGTGGGGGCTGGCATATTCTAAATTGTTTTATCACTCAAACTGCCGCACTCAAAGACATCAATTAACTTTAATGAGTACTTATTCAAAAAAAATTCAATCAAAACTAGACCATTATAGACCCGCAAGAATAGCGACTAGTTTTGAATTGACATTTTTTTATTAAGTACTCATTAACTCACTGACGTCTTATTGGCGTTTCTGAAGACGTCAGTTAGGCCAGCATGGAAGACTGCTATTACAGAGTACTAAAGTATTATGCGGCAGTAATACTTGCATGCTATAATTTTAAACGGCATAAACGATAATTATGAGTTAGTGATGCGCCATTGTCCAATTACGGCGATGGGAGTGGCAGTCACAACAATCCATTAATCATGCTGTAATTGAATAGGATGGTTATTGAAATAGGTAATAAATAACGGTGCATCTGAAGTGAAAACTGCTTCAATTTTCCACAAAATCAAACGTTATCACGTGGTGGTTGTTAGGTTCAGTTGTTGTAATTAAATTCCGTTATTTAAGGATTCGCAAAATTCTATTGCAAAATAAGAAAAAAACAATAGTAACCTACCTATACCTACATTTCAAATTTTGTTTACCTTAACATCCAAGTGTTTAATTTAATGAAAGAGTTTTAGGTACATACCTGTATCAGTCAACGTGATATTTCTTGTTTAAATCATACATTACGAATAAAGTTCATTAATATAGGTAGTATAAGCCTTTTCAAAGCTGAAGTTATTAAGATATCTAGCTGGCGCCAAAATCAATACCTACATTTTCCGCCACCCGTTGCATTATTAAGTGTCACGATTTCTATGCCAAGTTGTAACTCGGTCTATAGTACCTATCTACTTTTATTAGCCTGGTACGATAAGTACTGAGTACTGACTGCAATAATATAATGTTAGTTGCTGGAATTCTCGGCTCCGGCCTCAAGTCACGACCACGGATAAGATGTTTTATTGCCGCCGTTAGTGTCTAAATACAAAACTGAAATGTGACGTAGTACGCATTATAGAGATCTGCTAACTTGCATGCACGATACTAATGTCGCGAGAACTTGCTAATTGCTTTACAATCGAAACATTTACTGTTTCGATTGTAAAGCAATTAGCAAGTTGCAAGATGCCTTTTACGTATTTGCATCGACATTTTTTCAATGCGATTGCGTTTTACAAATTCATATAACTAACTTTTTGTTCAATTTTGATACTGAAACGACAAGGTAAATTTATACAAGCCAGTTTAAAACAAGTGTTTAGAATGCCGCTATAAAATGGATAAATTTATAAATCAACATAAATGAAGATCCATCACATCTAAACCAGAAGGCTTCTGAAGTGGATTCATCGAAGAAAGAAGACGACTAAGATTATTTTAAGATTATTATAATATACAATGTAATTTATTTCCACCACTATTTGTTATTGCGTCTGGTATATTGGAACGTACCTATGGGTTTTTGAGATTTTGAGAGAACTAGATAAAGGGTTTTTAAATCAACGTAAAAAGAAATAAAAAATTCAAACTCACACAGATTTAATATGTTGTAAAAATGTTTCAAGACCAATCTGTAACTCGCATCGCTAAGTTTGTTAGTGGAAAGTATTAAAAATAAGTTCAAAAACACAGGAGCTTCTCCGCGAAAAGCAGCAGCATTTGGAGAGGTTGTTACGAGAGCGAGAGCTGGAGCGAGCGGAGGTCGCCAAGCTGTCACTGCAGGCCGACAGAGCTGAGAACGCATTGTCACAGCTAAAGAAGGACTCGTCACAGGTCAGTCAAAAGCATTTTTTTGGAGTATTAAGGAGCTACCTCGCGAATATTCAACATTTTCAACAAGGATTTTGCGCAAACTGCCGGAGCAGAATACAATAGGCATTATGACTAATTTTGAAAATCTACACCATGTTGTTTTTACGTGTCTACTTTATCCAAAATAAATTATATTTTTGTAAAAACTTTCGATTTTGATAGAAAAAACATGTTTAGAATAATGCAATTTAAAATTTCCGCCAAAATAGCAATGGCGTAAAAGGGACAGTTTCTTTCTTTATTAAACTAGTGACTTTGATTGGCAAATAAAATTTAAAAATGGAGATTTCAGAATGGAATTTCAAAATTTTGCCGTCACGCGGCGTTTAAGCAAAGGATAACTAAATTTTGTATTATTATTTTTATAAAATAAATATCAATCACAAGTCTAACGAATCTCCTTATCCTAATTTTTTAGTATAAATCTTTAATTCAGTGATTCTTTGTTAGTGTCATCATCCCTATTTTCTCCACCCTGTAATACTTGTATTTTTTCCTGCTTATGTGTTCCTATATAATAATAATTTAGATTTCCCCCCTTCTACCTAATATACCTAATGGTGACAATAAAATAAAAACAACCAGTTGGACAGTAGTAAATTTATAATTTCAATTTAATACAAATTTAACACAATTTATAATTTAAAATTTACATAAGCGGTAGTTAAAAAGAACCAAGACCAAGGAGTTCGGGTGGAGTCGTTCTGGTCGATAACGAGTGGGACGAGTATATGAATCTAAATTATATTAATCTGTCTATATCTATAGAAGTCTATCTTTATCTCCGAGCCTTCAGCCGCCTGGTGGTTAGTAAGGTACCTGACTGTAGAGAAGTGTAGTAGGGAGTAGCAATTCCTCACAGGATTACCCGCTAGGTCCAGTCCACAATCAAGACAGCTTTAACTGGAGTCTCTTTACTCGTACCAAAGGACCCTGAAGTTGTGCAATATAAAACGTCTCAATATATGCGAAAAACACCCTAATCAAAAGCCTAAAATTGACATGAACACCAACTAATATACACAGGTTTCGCTGAATTACCACCGACGAACGCTATCGCACACGTTCGAGCCGGCAGCAAGTACCTATGAGGTTAAAAAGAAACGATATTAATAATCAATTCAGATCAAATAATATCGAAAATCGCCAAAAACTCTACTTTGAAATTATGTCCATACAACTTAAGGTATCCAGAGAATTGTCCGAGCAACGGTTTTTCAACCGACTTTGCCGATCCAAATATATGCAAAATGATGACGAAACACAACAATTACGGCATTAAATTATGTACTTAATTTACTTTCGAATTTAGAACAGAAAAAAATGACAAGACGAGACTTTCCTATTATGACATTATATTTACCTTTCGGGTCAGTGACACAGTATGTATTCCTTTTAATAACAGCTGTTATTCGGAGAACAACTTGCTTGCTCCGATATAATATTTATAAAATTCCTCTAAAATTTGGAAAATTCCACCAAGATAAGAAGACCATCAAAAATTTACAGCGTCTAGCTAGGAATTTTAAAACGGAATGAATTCCACTTCCGAATTTCAAAATAAGCGCTCGTCATTGGCCGTATAGTTTGACAATCGAATCCTGAAATTTTGTAAGGCTACTAGGCCGGACTAGGGCAACGATTCTGTATCATACAGCCAAGATAACATTGACAAATTGACAATTTCTTCGATCTCTAAAAAATCAATTCTAAGGGAATTTTAGGCAACAAATGTGACCACTCAAGACCTAACGAAACCTAAACGCCGAATAAATACTAAATAAAATCCTAACCTGCCAAAATACAACATTATTGTCTGGAAACCAAGGAAAAAGTAAAGTAATATTTTTTATAACACTTGGGAGTTATATAACCACCCAAACCAAGCAACTCTTATCTGAACTTTTTCCTTTTTTTTTTTTTTTTTTTTTTTTTTTTATAAGTCCCCAATTATGCCAATTTCTCTTTGCAAACCCAAAATTATTATGACAACTAATGTCATTGTCACTGTCAGTCAGTTTGTCTATTTTGACTTTGACGACTTTGACAAGTGACAAAATGACAACGTTACAATATCCCCTTTCCCTCGAAAGAATTCACGTAAGTGAATTCGTGCTTGACGCCCACGTCAAACCCGAATCCCATTACCTTCCTACCTATACGACTGAAACGGATACTGAAAACCCCCTAAAATAATTCTTTTGCCAAAAAAAATTTAAAACGATTTAAATTTCCGAGAACTATAGTTCGCAAAACCCAGCCTGATCGATATGACAGCAGGCAACAAATATCTAAATGCTATAAGTGCGAAAAGGATAGACAGAAATGTGTACGAGTATGACAGCTGTCATACCAACCACCCCACATTTCACAAACCATAATCCCGACTATAGTCCTAACTTTATTAAAATGAAACGTGCAAAAACACTTAAATATATCTATTTAAGTTAATCAGTATGTAAAATGTTAAAATGTAAAAGAAAATTTCATTCCACGGTAAAAACCGAATAATAATATTGGAATAATTAAAATATGATTTCGCGATACAGGCATGCTTGAGAGGCACAAATGTTCGCGAGATAATACAAAACAATGCCACCAGATGGCGACACAACTCACAAAACCACAAAGCTAGAAAGCCTAGTGTTGCAAGTTGTAAAATTAACTCCACGCCCATTTAGCCGGTGCCCGCCCTGTGTCTCGGTTTAAAACTCTCTTGTGTATTCCCCAAATTATAAATGTTAGAAAAAGAATTACATTACAAAATTTGGAAAAAAGTTACGTTAAGTGGGAAAAGATGGGAAACAAGAGAATCTTAACCGAGGCACAGAGGTGGTGGACACCCGCCGCACCAACTGTTGTTACGAGTGCTATTACCCACGTTAGTCGACTCTTACGACATGCCGGGTGGAATTATGGCAGTGTAGGAATTCTTACGCCCGCCCAACACACGGGGGTTATATAACCACCCAAACCAAGCAACTCTTATCTGAACTTTTTCCTTTTTTTTTTTTTTTTTTTTTTATAAGTCCCCAATTATGCCAATTTCTCTTTGCAAACCCAAAATTATTATGACAACTAATGTCATTGTCACTGTCAGTCAGTTTGTCTATTTTGACTTTGACGACTTTGACAAGTGACAAAATGACAACGTTACAACCCCCCATCTGCACCACGGGTGTCGTATAAGGCGACTAATAAGGGCCGGTTCTTTGATGCATAATAAACTGTTACCCTACATACATACATACATAAATCACGCCTATATCCCCGAAGGGGTAGGCAGAGGTGAACTAGCACCCACGTTTCGCCAGTTATGTTAGGTCCCATGTAATAGGTGGCGAGCCTATTGCCATTTATCGGGCACAAAAGTCGCAGTACATTGCTATTGCTAGGTGGTACAAGAGGAACGCTGCTGCCCATTCCTCATCACTGATTTATCCTTAGTCGCCTTGTACGACACCCACGGGAGAGATTTGGGGTGGTGACAATTGTATTCTACTCTGCCGTCACCACACGGCTTCACACACACCTAACTGTTACCCAATTGTTAAAAATTGTTACTTATCTTTAAATATCACTGATATTTAACAATTAGTAACGATACCAGACTGATATTTTATCCATTAGTAACATTAGTAACTAAAATTGTTACTAATGGTTACATATCAGACTGATATTTAGCAATTAGTAACAGTTTTTAACAATTGGTTGAGTTAACTATGGATCAAAAAACCAAACTATTTTTGTGCACGATAGATGGGAATAGACTCGCCCCCTATTATATGGAGCCTAACATAATTGGTGAAACGTGGGTGTTAATTCACCTCTGCCTGCCTTTGGGGATAAATATATCGATGTATGTACATTATGACATTTATGATCCAAATACTAGATGGTGTCACGAGGTTGCTATAATTTATTATGAAGATCAATTATTTTATTTGGTATGATAACTATGTATTTGATGAAATTTGTTTTTTTTTTGTAAATTCCAGACGAGTACAGAAAACGAAAAACTAAAGTATGAATTGATTAAACTCAACAAGCAGCTAGAAGATGAGAAGCAGAAAGTTGAAGACCTTATGTTCAGAAATGAAGAGGAGAACATTAATAAAGAAGATTATAATGTAAGGACCACCGTGATAAACACATACGTAGTACATCTATATTTATTAATATGTTTTATACAACTAAAAACTCTTATTTCTTACAGAAATATAAAGAAGCAACGGAGGTAAGTCGACGAAGTAGTATCCACGTAGACTAATAATATCAAAAGATTTTTAAGACCTTTCCTTTGAAAGTAACTCCATTCAATGTAGTTATTGATGAACATCTCATTGACATTTATATTAAAATGAAAAATACAACACACAATATTAGATCGTTAGGAACAGTTGTAGGTAATTTAAGCTGAAATGATACTATTAAACACAACATTTTGATAATAGAATGAAAAGACAGCACATTTACAACGTATTCGAGATCTTGAAGCCGAAGCAGCGCTGCAAGGGGCCCGTGCTGATGCCACAGCTGCCGCTTTACAAGCTCTCGAGGATCAGCGTAGTGCTGAAACAGCAACACTGTTAGACCAACACAAGGAAGAACTTACGGCAGCCCAAAGTAAGAACATATCTAATTTTAAATAAGTTTTATATTACTACCTAATACAAATTGCTGAAAATGCTGTTCATGTAGACCAAATTTAAACAAACACAATAATCGATTTCAGCTTTGTCTTCCGAATTGCAAAAGCTTTTAGATGAAGCATACGCCCTTTTGAAGGAAAAGGAACAAGAAAAGGACTCCATTGGCAAAAGTATGTCGGAAGAATTAAGCAAAGTTAAGGCGGACTCCGAAAAAGCTCTTAATGAAGCGAAAACGAAGATAGCCATTGCTCAAACAGAATTCGAAACTCAAGTTTCTGTGCTTACTGCTAAACTACAACTGGCTGAATCAAAATTAGAATCTGAGAAACAAAATTTGGAACGGTCGAATAAAGAAAACAGTGAGACTATACTAGATCTTAATACTAAACTTACCCAACTTCAGGCTACGGTTGATGATAAGACAATTGAACTAAACAAAGGTAAACTAATTAAATTTCTTTAATATTTACAGAAAATGTGATGTTTTTTCCAATGTGTTAATATTAATGTTTATGTTTTAGTGTTAGGAGTCAGCAAAGAGCATGATGTTAATCTTAAGAAAGAGATAACAAAACTGAAAATGGAACTTAGTGCCAAAGTATTAGATTTAGAACAATTAACAGACTCTAAAAAAAAACAGGAGACTATTTGTAAGTCTCTAGAAGAAGAAATAGCACGTGTTAAAGATGATTACACAACAGAAATAAATAAATACAAAACATTACTAAACGAATCTTCACAACAAAACGAAATCAAATTAAAGATAATTTATGAACTTCAAACACATTTTTCAAACCAAACGAAAGAATATGACTTGCTAGTAGCAAAATCCAATGATGCGACAAATACTTCAGAAAAACTTATCAATGAATACAAACAAAATATACTTGAAAGGGATAAAGAAATTATTAAGTTAAAAGATGATTTTGAAGAAGCTACAGCTAATTTCAATATCAAACATAGCAAAATTGCACAAGAACATAAAAAAGAAATAGATGACCGCAATACTAAAATAGAACAATTGATGAAAGAAATAGAAACTCACAAACAAGCACTTGATAATAGCAAAATTCAATTTGATACTCTTAATTCACAATTCATTAGTAATATTGATGAGTTAAAAGCACTTAAAGAGGAAAATGGGAAATTAAAACAATCTATTTCTGAATTGACTATCAGCAACAATGATCTTAAAGTAAAAATATATGCAATGGAATTAGAAATTGGCGAGTATACACGCCAACTGCAAAGTACTTTGGAAAAATGCAGTGAATTACAAAAGACTAAAGAGAAAATTGAAACAGAATATATGAATTTAACAGGACAAGCCACAGATTCAAATGAACAATTTAATAAACTATCTCAGCATTTAAAAGAAACAGATAAAGAATTACAAGATTTGAAAGACAAGCACAGAGAGGTGACAAATAATCACGGGAGAATTGAACAAGAGCTTAAACAAAAAATATTTAACTTACAAGAGGATTTCTCGATAGAACGTGCTCAATTAGTTCAGTCGATTGATGAAAAAGTTGAAAAATTAAAGGCAGCTGAAACTAGAATTCAAGAAATTGAAAGTCATATGGGAGAAACTGCAAATCGTTTCAAACATTTGGAAAACAACAGCGATAAATTATTAGATGAAAACACAAACCTAAAACAAGAAATTGAGTCCCTTAAACTTAAGGAACAAGAATTAAACACTGAATTTGATAGAATACGTAAAAAATTAGAAGTAGATATAGAGAGATATAAGGAAGAAATTAGCGTATTAAAAGCAGAAGGAGAAACATCAGAAGTGAAATTAATGGAAAAAGTAGACCAATTGACTGAAGCACAAAATGATTTGAATAATAAATTAGAGGAAGCTAGAAAACACGAAGACTCGTTGCAGAAAGTCCTAGAAGACATGACGACTCAATTAAATAATCAAAAATCAAAATATGATACTGAAGTCACCCAAACACAAACTCAGCTATCTGAGATGATTGAAAAGATAAACCAACAAGATTTAGAAGAAACTCGAATAAAAGACCTCTTAAATGATAAACAAAATATTATTAAAGATCTCACACTGAAGTTAGAAATGCTAGAGGTAGACTTTAAATCTAATATAGAGATGGCCAATGAAAAGGATCGCCAAATATGCCAGATCACTGAAGAACTCAATAAAGTGACAGACAGTAAAAAACAATTAGAAGAAAGACTAAATAGTGTTATCGTAGATTGTTCGTCGTTGAAACAAAAATATGAGAACCTTATTGCAAATTCTTCTGCTGAAGAATCTCTTTTAAAGGAACAATTAGACCAGGCGGATCAGTTACGGAAGGAAATTACTGTGTTAAAACAGGATAATTATGAAATAGAAAAGAAATATAATGATAGTTTGAATAAATTGTCCGAATTAAAAGACAGCTATGAAGATGCTTCGAAGAAATTAAAAGAAAATCTTGATATAAATAATGAATTAAAGAAAACGATAGAAGAAAAAGACAATATATTGAAGAAGAAAAATGAAAACAATGAGACTGATACTAAGAAAATTATAAACTTAGAAGATCAAATTAAAGTTCTGAAACAAGATGCGTTAAATAAAAATACAATTATCCGAGAAAAAGAACATATTTTGCAAAACCTCAATGAATCATTACAATCAGGAACAAATGAATCGCAACAAATCATATTGCGATTACAAGCTGAAAATTCACAATCAAATGAAAGGCATAAAAGTGAAATTGAATCTCTCACCAATATAACGAAAAGTTTACAAAGTCAACTAATTGAAAAAGAAACGCAATTAGAGGAATTGCAGAAGAGTAGAGATAAAATCGTTGATTTAGAAAAACAATTACTCAACGCTGAGAATGACATTAAGCAATTGACTAATATTAATGAAGGACAGAAAACTAACTACGAAGATTTAAATAAGCAATTAGATACTCAATTGAACGACTACAAATCAGAGGCGAAGCGTGTCAAGCATGACCTTAAAGCAAAATTGCGTGAATATGAAAAGGAGCTTGAGACTTCTAAAGAAAATTCAAAAGCAGAAATTACTAAACAGTTAGAGCTTCAAGATAAATTGAAAGATGCTGAAAGACAAATAGTAGAATTATCTCAGAAATTAGAATTAGTGGCAGTCCAGCAAACTTCTGTTGTTGAGAAGGATGGTAAATTAGAAAAATTGACACTGGAATTACAAGCGACCAGAAGAGCTAGCGCAGAAGCACTGGCCAATAGTGAAACTGTAGTCAATAACTTGAAATCTGATATCAACAACAAAATTAAAGATTTACAAGTAAAAGATGACTTTATTGTAAAATTGCAGCAAGAAATTAAGGTATGTTACCGATAACTCTCTCTTTCCACTTTCGTTGTTTAGATGGATAGTGAATGAAAGACGTTTTATTTGCAGAATTACATGGCCAGAATAGAAATAGCAGAAAGAGAGAAAACATTATTACAGAAGGAAATTGTGACAAAAGGCAGTGTCATTCGCGACAATAATGACAACAATGCGATGGGCATTCTTGGTCAAGGGGACAATAAAGCAGAACAGTAAGTATTGCAAAAAACAGACCACTAATAATTTATCTTAAACCATACGTAGCAAAATTTTTAACAACTATTGTTCTAATTTTTATCAATAAATAGAAGATATTTCGTAACTCACAGCATATTAAGGTATTTTCTCAAAAAATTACACTTCGGTATTGTTAATTATTTTCACATAGAATAGCATAGATTTTTATTGCTTTAAATAAACTATGGTACAACAAGTTGTTAAAAATATGGTGCAGATATTTTTATTAAATACTATAACTTACAATAAATGATATCGTCAACAGGCAAAAAGAGGATAAAGAACTGATAGACGGCCAAGTGAGCTTCCTCAACTCTGTGATAGTGGATATGCAGCGGAAGAACGAGCAGTTGACGGCACGGGTGCACGCCCTGGAGGGCGGAAGTCTTGCCAACGAATCCCCTGTCTTGTAAGTGCCAATTAACCTTATAATATAATATAAGTATCTATGTATGTTTATCATCATCACCAGCTCTTCAATATCCCCACTACTATCCCTATGCACAAAAGAAGATAGGCAGAGTGGGCCATAATTCACCATGCTGATCCAGTGCAGATTGGTGGTCATAAAAAACTACAGATTCAGTCGCCTATGCCCTCGGCTGAAAAGATGATGATGACGCCGAACGAGCCAGGCAAGTGGCCAATCTATTCGAACGATTAGAATATTATTATATATGCATGAAACATAAGTATTACGTAGAAAACAGCATGGCGACCGTCGTGTCAAATGTACGAGTAGTTGTCAAAATAGACATTTCTTCGATAGAAACGTTTTATTGTTTGCCGCTGGGCTATAGGCACAGCTCGTAAACTACAACATACATAATGTAATATTCTTATTATGTATTAATCCAGCAATGGACGCAAACCGCGCGCGGTAGCACCGCGACTGTTCTGCGACATTTGCGACGTGTTCGACGCGCACGATACGGAGGACTGCCCGCGGCAGGCAGACGAAGAGGTCCTCGCGCCTACACCTCGCCGACCGGCACCTGCGCCCAGACCTTATTGCGACATTTGTGAAGGTACTTTTATTTATTTAATTAACGACTATCCCGTGGCACGATATATGAAGAAATAGAAGTCAAGTCTTAAGAACACAGAGCGTTTTGAGCTAAAAAGTAAAAACCAAGCCACGGGAATTAAATGATGATGATCTTCGGACTTTTGCCACGTAATCATACAAAAGATTAAGAGAGTTCATTCTAGAATTTGCCATCTTTGGGCCCAGTCTATTGTCCACAGCCACTAAACTGATCGAAACGTCAGGTTAATTTAATAAAAAAGCTAAACACCTAAATATAAGCTAATCCTAAAAGTTGTTATATGTCAAGTTTGTAGTGCTCATGCAAAACAAAATTGAATAATTTATATTCATTTTTTTTTTTCAGTTTTTGGACATGCAACAGAGAACTGTGATGAAGAGGAAACCTTCTAACTACCTGCTATTATAAATTGTCAATGTTAATTATGTTACCGTTGTTGATGTTTCTTGTTTTACTAGGGTATTATTTATTACTTGTTTACCAATAGCATGAGTTTTTTGCTAGATAAGTAAATTAGACAATGTTTGTAAATAAGAATTACGTTTTTATATAACATATTTGCATGTTTTATTTTTATATTCATCTGGTGAATGGTATAATTATTTTTCGTCTGCATTATCTGGTTATAATGCATATTGAGAAAAAATATTTTATTGTGGCACAAAATGATTACGTCACCAATATCTGTTTTAATATTCTGTACTTTGTGTACAGCTAAGTTATACATTCATTTAATAAAGAACACCAAAATACTTATAATTTTTTTAAGTAATAAATGTAATTGAATAAAATTATATTGTTTTATTTAAAGTCTATTTTTGCGACATTTGAAAACAGAATAATTTGTTGTACTAAGTCATCATACATTCACAGTTGTGTGATATTCACTACAGAGATCTGCTGGATACACACTGGTAACAAAATGAATAAAAAAAATATTTATTATTTTTATATTTCATTTTTACACCATAAAAAATATAAACATTTTTTACAGTACAATCTTAACAGACAAAAAAATCTGATAGATACATTTTATCTAATTCTTAAAATTAGCTTATTGAAACATTGGTTTATTTCTAATAATAAAATTCTTATTATCTTTAGTCCAATCCATCCTTTTTTTCTTTGATTGCCTCCTGAAACAAAATACATATTATATTAATTTGCTACTCCATATTATTAAATAGTACTACTTATGATATTCCATAAGTTTATCTCATAAGTTTAAACAAAGTCCAGAGAAGATAGGCACAATAACTGGCCACTGCTCCATAAAAAGGCACCTATTAACCATTAGGTTAATAGGCACCTAGGCGTGCGTGACAGACAGTCCTCTATGCAGAGGATGCATGGAGGTGGACGAAACACCACAGTATGTACTCCCAGAATGCAGGATCCAATGGTCAAAGCTTCTCCAATCCTTAGTATCGGTTCCAGAATCCTGCAGCAGTATGAAAAGACTGCTAAGTTTTTGGGATAATCTGGGATGGTTGAAGTAGGACGATATAAGGAGACACACACAATAATCAGCCTAATCAGGGGAAAGGGCCAGCTAAACTAAACTAATACCCTAATTATGATAAAACATGGACTAAAGTTAGTCATATTTTAAAACAAGTGGTTGTCCGCAGCTTCGCTCGCGTTAATGTCAGTTGTTATATGCCATGTGATGACGGCAGAGTAGAATACAATTGTCACCACCCCAAATCTCTCCCGTGGGTGTTGTACAAGGTGACTAAGGATAAATCAATGATGAGGAATGAGCAGCAGCATTTCTCTTATACCACCTAACAAAAGTAATGTACTGCGACTTTTGTGTCCGATAAATGGCAATAGGCTCGCCACCTATTACATGGGACCTAACATAATTGGCGAAACGTGCTAGTACACCTCTGCCTACCCCTTTGGGGATATAGGCGTGATTTATGTATGTATGTTATATAGCCTTCCTAAATAAATGGACTATCCAACGAAAAGAATTCTGCAATTTGGACCAGTACTTTATGAGATTAGAGTGTTTAACCAACCAACCAAATTAACTCTTCAGCTTTATAATATTAGTATAGATTTATGCTAACTCTGTCTTTCATTCAGCAAATAAAAGTGACAGCATCAGTTTTAAACTATGAATAACTTTAGTCCACATTTTATAATAAGAGGGATAATGGTTACTTACTTTAAATCTTTCTTCAAATAGTGACAATTCTGATGTCAGATCAGTTATAGCATTCATGAAAGCCTCCTGTGGTGTATAGTCAGATGTAGTTTGAATTCGGAGTACAAACTTGTGTTCCAGAGGATGCGGCACTTTGTATCCAGCAAAAAGAACTTTTGGATCTTTTAAAAGTTGACTGAAAAGAGGAATATGGATGTGAAGGCAGTGAATTTACTCTAAGATGAATAAAAAATGAAAAATCAAATGCCTTACTGTCTAATCATATTGCCAAGAGTGTGATCTTCTTTATTAACGGTAAATATAGCAGCATTTGTCACTTTAGTGTCCTCTTCTTTTTGAACTCTGTAAAGGAAAATGATGTTTAATATCCATAGTACCTACCTAACAAAATATCAAATACTGAATAATATTTTTTTTAAAAATACTTGAAACGTACTTCTTTTCCCCGTCGTAAAGGAGAAATGATTCAAATGTTGGTGGTGCATTCATTTTTAGCAGAAATGTTAGTAAATAGTTTATTTATTGTTTTGCCTCGCCAAGATATTTTATTTACAAATAATTTTTGAAGACTTGATTTGACGTTTGATTAACGTTGTTTTTTTTTTAGTTTTAAATTCTCCCTATATTTTAGGGAAGGCAAAGGGTCTAGCCCATACAGCCAAGTCTTTAGTGTATATTTTATCTGTAGTCTTATGAAATAATGAGTGGGTGAAATGGATGAATGAAATTAAATTTACGTTAAAATATGGATGTCACACATTTTAACGCATCTAGGGAGTGCTTGGCGCGAATTGAATGGTAACAGAGTTCATGATGGTGACTGATGAAATGGATAAAACCACTTTTTATAGTGATCTTCACCACAACATCAAACACATCATGAGACTTATTTTCGATAATTCTGCATAATTGCACATCAACACGGATGCTTGTGCATCAAAATAACACCACTTTCACTGCACAAAATCCACTCTGTAACAATTTTTGAATTAGTGAAAATAAATCTGACTGACACCACGAAACGCGCCAAACACTCTCTTTTTTTTTTTGTTAAATTCTCCCTATATATTAGGGAAGGCAAAGGGTCTAGCCCATACAGCCATGTCTTTAGTGTATATTTTATCTGTAGTTTTATGAAATAATGAGTGGATGAAATTATGAATGAAATGAATATAACGTTAAAATATAGGTGTCACACATTTTAACGCATCTAGGGAGTGCTTGAAGCGAATTGAATGGTAACAGAGTTCATGATGGTGACTGATGAAATGGATAAAACCACTTTTTATAGTGATCTTCACCACAACATCAAACACATCATGAGACTTATTTTCGATAATTCTGCATAATTGCACATCAACACGGATGCTTGTGCATCAAAATAACACCACTTTCACTGCACAAAATCCACTCTGTAACAATTTTTGAATTAGTGAAAACAAATCTGACTGACACCACGAAACGCGCCAAACACTCGTCTTTTTTTTTTGGTTAAATTCTCCCTATATTTTAGGAAAGGCAAAGGTTCTAGCCCATACAGCAATGTTTTTTCTATTGTTTTTTGTACTGTCACCACCCCAAATCTCGTGTCGTACAAGGTGACTAAGGATAAATCAGCAATGAGGAATGGGCAGCAGCGTTCCTCTTATACCACCTAGCAATAGTTCTGCGACTTTTGTGGCCGATGAATGGCAATAGGCTCGCCACCTATTACATGGGACCTGACATAATTGGCGAAGCGTGGGTGCTGGTTCGCCTCTGCCTGCCCCTTCGGGGATGTGGGCGTGATTTATGTATGTATGTATGTATTATGTGAAGTCTTATGAAATAATCAGTAGGTGAAATGTATGAATAAAATGAATTTTACGTTAAATTAAGGGTGTCACACATTTTAACGCATCTAGGGAGTGCTTGGAGCGAATTTTATGGTAACAGAGTTCATGATGGTGGACAAAACCACTTTTTATAGTGGTCTTCACCACAACATCAAACACGTTACAAAACTAATTTTCAATGATTCTGCTTAATAGCACATGAACCAATTTTAGAATTATCGAAAAAAATCTGCAAGTGCCGTGTGGTGACGGCAGAGTAGAATACAATCGTCACCACCCCAAATCTCTCCTGTGGGTGTCGTACAAGGCGACTAATGATAAATCAGTGTTGAGGAATGGGCAGCAGCGTTACTCTTATACCACCTAGCAACGTACTGCGACTTTTCGTGCCCGATAAATGGCAATAGGCTCGCAACCTATTACATGGGACTTAACATAATTGGCGAAACGTGGGTGCTAGTTCACCTCTGCCTACCCCTTCGGGGATGTAGGCGTGATTTATGTATGTATGTATGTATGAAAAAAATCTGATTGAGTCTGACACCACGAAACGCGCCAAACATTCCATATTTTTTTTTTAGGAAAGGCAACGAGAACTAGAACCGACATCCATGTCTTTAGGTTTATTGTTCATGAATTATATATTAAAATACATCTAGAGAGTGTGTGCGGGATTTAAATGGTAAGGTTGACTGATGTGGTGGTAAAAAACCAACCACTGTAAAATTCTTAACATCAAAAATACTTACCATCACATTTTTATTTCAAATAAAAATGTGAAATACGGATCCTTGTGTATCAAACTAAAACCACTCCCACCCTAAAACAATTTTTAAGATATTGAAACAAAAAATTTACTGACTCCAAATTAAGGGTGCTAAACACTTTTTGTTGTTGTTTGTTTTTAAATTCTCCCTTTTTAGGGTAGGCAACACTTTTTGTTTTTGTTATCTTTTTGGGTAGACAAAGGGATCTCGGCCGTACAGCCATGTTTCTTTATTTTAATAAACAAAGATGGTAATGGTGGCTCAATAAAAATTATAAAAAAAAACATGCATATCCCCTTGTGGCACGGGTGTTAATTAACGTCTGACATTCCCTTCAGCGTTAAATAGGCGTGATTATATTTTTCTAACCAAAACGAAAAATCGTTTCACGGTCTCTGCAAACGTAACGGGATAATACCTCGGACTGCCTCGTTCAAAACTCCCCTTGATGCTACGTTCACGTCCCGTCCGTGAAATATGTTGTTTATGTAAAATATATATAAACGATATTTCTAAAACTTCCCTTCCGAGGTCATATCATCATTACCAGACCTTCAATGTCCCCACTGTTGGGGCACAAGCCTTCCCTATGGATGGAAGAATATAGAGATTGGGCAATAACCCACCACGCTGGTCCAGTACGGGTTGATGGTTATTAACCACTGCAGATGTAGCCGGGTGGCATTCGAGATAATAAATTTTTGGTTACCCATCCAATGACCGGCCTTAGCGAACACTGCTTAGTTTACGCAATCGCAGGCTAAGCGCGCTGTGCCACTGCGCTAGCCAGCTCCTCATTATCTCGTTATGTATGCAGAGACCTTTTGTATAGTCCGCGTGGGAGCTCCAAGGAATCAGGTGCTGAGGAAGCCGGCGGATGTGCGCCACGCCCGACTGTCGCTGCATACCCCCCACTGTCCCTAGTGTAGTGTTCCTATCACAAGACACTAGTGTGCGCCAGATAAGTCTACGCGTGGTCAAAATTGAAAACTTTTCTGGGAATCGGAGCAAATAAAACAAACAGATACAGCCGAAAACACCGTTAATTTTATAATTATGAGAGAATGTCAGATTGATAAACTACATACAGAATATGACTATAAAACCAATCTAACTTGAATTTAACAAGTTTGTGTCCAGAACATTATTTTAAATTGTTATTAATACTTTCGGTATAATGATGTTTAGCTGTCAGTGTTCCTTTACAAGAAGATTACAAGACAATCATAGAGGGATACATTTTATATAAATTCTGAAATACTTATAGTACAAGAAACCTTCATAGAACCATACTAAACTATTTTTTAAACATTTCCGATTAAACTAAACAAATATAATATAAAAAATAACATGTTTCAAAACAATAGACTCTAAATATGTTTAATGTTTCACATCATTCAAAGTCAAATAACATCATTTTTTTTCGAAAGAACAAAACAACTTGATGGTATTTTGTTTATTAGACGAACATTTAACTACAAATCGAAGTCTAGCGACTCTACGGTTAAATAATATAAGTTTTAAGGCTAGCTTTTAGCAGTGCTATTTAGAGGCGAACACAGTAGTTTTGTAATTCCGGAAGTAAAACGCAAACATGAGTGGCTAAAAAGCGGGTACACAAATTGTGCTAAAAATCAAGAAAAATTGCCTCTGCACTCACTAGTCACGTGTAGTCGTTAAGATATGATTTAATTTCTTTCAATTGCATCCTTCTAAGGCTCATTACCAGGCTCTAGCAAATCAGTCTAATATAAATCTTTAAAATATTCTCGGAATAAGTCGCTGAACTGACTGTAGCAGATGGGTACGCGATTATTTGCCTTGATTAAACAATTGTTAAGACTTCATTATCCCAAATTACCACAGGGTTGATAGAAAGATCAATTTTAGACAACCGAGGAACATATTTACGTTACATTTTATGATGGTAAGTGATTTAAAATCCGTATAGATAGTAACTATTATAATTATTAAGTAATTAGTAATAGTTAATATTAAAAGTTGTAATTATTATTGGTACTGCCAATGATAGCTATACAATTTCATTGTAATTTCACAAAACAAGAATAATCACTATAATTATGTAATAGACATGTGATTTATCATATAAATTTATAATAGAGAAACTATGATTGGGTTAAGTATTTTTACCTAGGGGAAAAACCTAATCAAAGAGGGCACGTAACACAAAAGTAATACTATACCTAAGTTTCTGTCTTTAATCGGGATATAGATATATAAAGGAATGTCGGAAGTGTTATTGAATTACTTTATAATCTTATGAATACATTTGAATGTTCGTTGTTTCCTAAATTCACAAAGCCCATTAAAAGGTATACAAGTAGGGTAGGTATTAATTTAAATGAGAGCGTTGTTTTTACCAGGGCTACGCACCAAGAAACTCATTTCTAATAAATATGTAATATAACACTGTAACGTTTACTTTTATTCACTGATTATGTATTTACCAACCGGGGATCGAACATAACACCGCTGACTAAGCTTTTATGAACAGCATTGTAATATTTCTGGATTAGATACCTTTAACACTTACTTACTATCATCTGGTAATGTAATAAAATGCTATAAGAATTGACACATAAGTATATAAACTATACTAATTGTGTACTTATACAAAATTAGCAATCCAATCAACAATATGCAATACTATTGATTAAGAAAATATCTATATATGTAGGGTAGTTATTACAATAACATTGAGATTTGTTAGAATGAATGCACGTTCGTGCGAGTCGAGCTTTGGCCGGCGACGGGCGGTGCGCCTGCGCCGGTCGCCGCTGACTTGAACACGAGGACTTCACTTATATGTACACTAGTAACAGAGAAATATACCTGCCATATTACGATTATCAGAATAAAGAGATCATCGAAAGCTGACTAGAAGTTTGTCATGCCTACACTAACACTTTTAATTTAGATACAATTAACGGTCGCCGAGAGATTCGTCGCCATAGCGGACGAACAGGATGCCATATCGAGTGGGTACACAAGATATTGTTGTTGATAAGAACAGCCAACTGTATCGGTAAACTGATCACAATCGCCTCAGAGAGGAATTAGGTCTTGCAATCATGACATTCAGAACAAACCTCTCAAGCTTCCGGGTGCACTGCACAAAATGCTTCTAATGTTCGCAGTGTAGCCGACTCGCGGCGTTTCCCCCGAAAAACTTATAATACAACGGAACCTTACGCTAAAACTTGGTGTTTTCAACAGGGTTACCTATAGCTAAGCGAACATTATAATAGCCGTCCGGCGAAATAGTCGTGTAGGTGCTATCGAGACCCCACATTGGTTCGGTGGCGGGCGTCAGGTCGGCTACACTGGGAGGTTGTGCGAACGTGTGCCGGGCGCGCTCGGTGGCGGCGTACGGCACATTGGTGTCAGGTACTCGGCCCCGCATCGAGGCCGTTTAGACTTAAACCTAGAAATACGATGAAGTAGATGAAACTAGCTAGCGTCAGCGCGATGTCGGAGCGGCGACGGCGCGGCGTGGCTGCCACCTGCTCGGAAGACAAGCGACACAATTGACTGGCGAATGGAGACGCGACTGACCTCTTTCATTATGAAGCTACCGAGAGAAAAGGTATCACCTAACTTCTCTACCGTTACGAAGGCAACTAGATGAAATCCTACATTCATTCAAGGATAAAAATCTAATTATATGCTATTATAATGTTAAAATTAACATTGCTTTATACTCTTACAACTGGCACCAGAGCAGGATGGCGAGTGTGCGAGCGGAGACAGGACACAGGAGTTAGTGCCGTTCACTCTCGCTCTCACTCAATCTCCGTATCCACATTTCAACAACATGCCATTATGATGACTACTTTTAAATATTCGCAAATATCAATTAAGTATAATAATATAATTTACCTTTATTCTCTTATAGGAAAATGCTAATATATAATGTTGGTGCCTTAATTTTCAAGTGATTTTATCTAAGACAATGTAAGTAATATTACAAACGTAAATACTGTTCGATAACTATTCTTATATTGCTGAAGACAGGTAGGTACTTTGAATTTATTAAAAAAGAATACCCTAGCTAAAACGGCTACTTTACGTAAGTATATCAACGAAGAGCGTCTTAAGAGGTAACAAATTGAATACACAATTCAAATCTATCCGATCAGATTCAGAAGCGTCAAATTTGTGTATTATTATTGTATCACTATTATAATATCGAAAAGTATTTTAAGTACTTACTGTTTATTAAAAGTTACACTCACAATAACAATTCATTATATTATAAAGTTAACTAAACAACAACTGCATCTACTATCACACATTCGAAAGTTAAAACAATTTTACAATTGTAATCGAACATTATTGCTACGGCGTCGGCGCCGGCGCCAGCGCGATATGCTGCTGCGTCGGGCCGCCGCGGCCGTCCGAGCTCCACGAACCCGACTCACTTTGTGCAACACGTCCTACAATCCCCTCTCCGGGGAACCTAGCAGGGGATTGTTGGAAAACGCCTCTGCACAAGACCCTTACTATTTAATATTGACAGAAAACCGCTACTGACTATTATACCACACTACTGTGTCGGTCAAACGCGACATCATACGATATCAACCGTACTGCAAAACACTACTGCACCACATGATCTTGTCCACATTATTGCGTGGGATAGTTAAATGATCCATTGCTGAATCATAAATAGTACCAATTAAGGCTATATTATAATTTTAACTAGGACTAACATTAGTTACCAACACTGGTCTAGAGTGTGGACCGCTTAATAAAACTTTCCGTTGTTAAGTCACTTCAAACAAACCGTTTAGAATCAAACAATCAAATGAAATTATTAGAAGAAGAAATAAATATGCTGAAGTTCAGAAAACTAACCCAAAGGCCTAAATATAATTTGTACTAAGAGTGAAAGATGAAACCGTAGTTTAAATACTAATATTGCTTTTATACCCAAAGGCATTCTAGGTCGATATTTAAGTTTTAAACATAACATAGTTAATAAATAAATGGAGCTTCGCTGGACAAAGGCCGCGGCGTAACCGTACAGCTGGCTAACCCCAACCCCTAAATTAAACATCTCACTGAACATCATATCTATTTTGGCGCAAGCAATCCCTTGCAATATTAATGCAACATTACTCGTATAAGGTGAGACCCTTACTCCCTTATTATAAAACATGGACTAAAGTTAAGTCATAGTTAAAAGCTGACGCTGTCACTTTTTATTTGCTGAATGAAAGACAGAGTTAGCATCAATTTTAAACCATGACTAACTTTATTCCATGTTTTATAATTATAATAAGAGTTAAAGTGTCGACTAAGGCTAGATCCGAATCTAGACTCTGGCCCATTTTATAGTAAGTACGTGATATTACAGTTTTAAATTCATATCCAAATAACGATTGAACTACGTAATAACATATTGCAACTCGGTAAATATATTGTATTGTTGGCATTGCAACATGAATATGTAACGTGTCGTTAGGCAGAATATTCGAAGCGCTTTTGCTTTAACTATGTTAACACTAAAATGCTACTACGAATTCCTTCGGCGCGAAGAGTCCGATATATGAGTAAGTAGTTTGTGGGATTTTCGATTTTAATAAGATAGATATGAAATTCACAAAACTGTCTAAGCTTTGTAATTAAAACACTACGTATTGTTCTTACTAATTACATTTCATGGATTATTGCGTCCTATTTATAAATATTTGATTAAATTAACTGTATAAGCGAATGCTCGTGAGCTTCAACGGTACTTATTATATTTAGCGAGAGGCGTTAGCCCTTCCATGATGTGTGTCACGTTACTATAAATGATATATTATGTTGATTGCAACAGATGTTGTTACGACAAACGCTATGTGCGGAACTGATGATTTGCACGGCGACTGAATGTTGTCTGAAGCCAGGCGAGTTGCAGGCACCAATGTATATGCGACGTTTTCTTTTTCTCTTTGCTTCTCTGTCCTGTAAACGTAATTAAGGCTTACACACAAAACACTCAATATTCACCGCTAAATTATCTTTAACTACTAATCAATAGTCTGCCATCAATACTAAGTCAATATAATATAGTCAGCGTGGTCTGGTCTATGATAAGCTATTAGAATTATAGTCCCTCTATTATCTACGGCCCAAGATAAAACTTATATTAGGTACGTGAAATTAATTTCAAGTTTATATATTTAGTTTCAGGTTATAAAACATTTGGTATCTTTTCTGGTAAATACATGATAGTATTTCAGCTCTAAAGCAAGTTTCATCTTTGTCCTTAGCATATAAGGGGATATATCTATACGACTCCTATCTTTTCTACCAATCTTTTGATCCAACTAATAGAATGAATACTAGATTGATACCACGAGTTATTGTTGGGGTTTCAATCTTATATTAATTCATTAGACGTTATATTTTTTTCTTACAAGCGAATGCTTACAATAATTTCAATTTACTATTGAAGTATGTTATGAGATTATTATAACAATTTAACTACTTAATTCAAGTAACAGTCGCATTTGCATGATATAGTTTTCTACACTTTATCACCTACCTACCTAGATTTTAAACTTTTTACCAACTGAATGATATGTGTAGTATGTTTTTATTTACAAAAATAACAAGAATAAGAAGGGTTACATACAAACCTAAAGAAGACTGAAAACAACTAATAAAACTAAAGTGCTAAGAAGAATAAAATATGTGTGGATTAAAAAACGTCCGATTCGACAGTGGTACCATTTCATCAAATTGGACAATCATTATTCAAAATAAACTAACGAGGTTTTAACTCAAATAGACTATAAAAGCTCAATAGTAAGTAAGATTAAGTAAATTGAAACGGCAAACTACTAAAGACATGCATAAATTAAATAAAAAGTTATGAGATATGTTACGTTAATAACGTAGTTGTGTATTTTGCGACTACAAAGTTTAATAGCGACGCGAGTCCTATTTGCAAAGTAATCTCGTTCTGTACATTTAATGAGCGGTTGACGCATGCAAATTTGATTTCCAATGATTTGTTTTGCATCTCTGGGCCGAATGAAACCTTTTTCGTTCCAATACTCATATTGCATAGGCGAAGCTACTCGTATGGTCTAACTTATGGGTGTGGTACTGTTGGTTTTTGTTAAATATATGAGAATATATATTCAGAATAATGTCAGCAGCTACGCAAACGAGTTCTAATGCTGTCTAGAAGCCCAGATATGGCGTCAAACCTGCCCCCGTAATTAGAAGAATGTGTTATACACGTAGCCGGTGGCAATCAGTCCGAGCACGAGTAGGCAGAGCATAATCATTATCTTCTTCTGCAGAATGGACAAACACAACACATATTAGTAACTAGTAGCGGTTGGCGGGCGGTGGTCGGTAACGGTAGCGGCCGAGAACGGAACCCCGATTATGTAAGACTCTTTCAATCGCTTTCGGCTACCTGTCACTCTCACACTTTGCGATTATTCTCAATGAGTGAGAGTGATAGCGATTGAAAGAGGCTTACATAATAACCCCGCGGGTTCTAAGTAATTCTTCGTCCACCCTCACACAGCCTTTGAACTGCGACAAGTTTTCCCGGAATTGAGTTCATGATTCTTTAATTTGCATCAACGCAACCTCGTAGGCGCAAGGTGTCTGGCTTTTCACAGAATTGAGTTCATGAATCTTCTATTTGCCTCAGCACAACTTTGTAGCAAGGTATCGGGTTGCCAGCAGAAATTAGCATTGACATCGTAAGAGTAATTTTTGCATAATTAATTTTTATCTTAAACTAGATGAAGTTGCTAAAACTTTCAGCTGATAATTCCCAAACTTAGTCAGAATTGAACTGAAGAAGGGACTTCGTAATATTAAAATTAAATTTAATCCATTATCCGCGTAAAAATGTCTAATAGAAAATCTCCATAAACGTTTTCAACTTAGATCATCATGAATCAGTTCTGCCGCTTTTCGAGCAAGATTCCAATTGCGATTGCGCCATCAAAATTCACGATGATGACGTAATATTTCTTACTTTAGTGATTATCGCGTTGTGTGATTCATAACATGACTGACTAATACTGATCACGAATAAGCTAGATAAGGAGTATCAAAATTTTTCGTAAAGCACAAAGTTGATTGAGAAAGTTTGACATTTTGTGGTGGCCTGGCGTGTTGTTAACTGTATTATTATCTTAAAAAACATTATGTGATGTTTCTAACGATTGGAAACAATTTGCAATACCTAGCGGTATCCAAGTCTTCAGTACTAACCAAACATGTAACAGCTATACCTATTGTAAGCAAAAAAATGGTCGATTTGTTTTGAACCCGATTTGAAGCCGTAATCCAATTCCGTCGATGTCGGAGTCAAAAGGCGTTGCCATTGTGATCCCGGCAGTGAAATTGTGTTCTCGAACGTTCCGCACGCCACACGCCCGCACGAGTAAAGTTTACCTTTGAGCATTTTGCGGTAGTTGCGCTTGCGCGGGCCGCTCACATGAACATACTGGACACGTAGCCAACCACCACCAGACTCAGTATGAGCAGGCACACTAGGATCATGATCTTCTTCTGTAGACCCCCAGTCGCGAGCATGCAACAGTCCGCTTTAAACACGCCCACAACTCCTCCGACCCTTTGGCCTCTCAAATCATACCATGGTATAATGACAAAAATAAAAATTTCAACTTTTCACTCTATTATTATGCTCCGTCTGATTTTGTACGGTGCGTGCGTCATTTGCCTCAGTATATAAAAGAAAGAGAGAAAAAAAAACAAAATTATTTTTCAATTCAGAGGATGTTAAAATAAAAAAAAAATCATATCGAAAGAAAATAAATAAATGTAATCTTCAAAATTATAAACATATTTACATCTTGAGTAAATGTAAAGATACAATATTTATTAACAACTTTGTAATACTACCCCTTATAACAAGGGATTTATAAACTAAGGATTAAACTTTAATGAAATGAAAAACTATTTAGGTTTCAACATGATTAAATAGATAATTAATAATCGATATTAATGAAATGGCAATAAATTATATCTCACAGTCTTTTGATTAATAAACGTGGTAGGCTAGCATACATGACAACAGTAACGAATGTGACAAAGTTCTACAGCTCACAAAACTTTAAGTAGTTTTGTTTTATGTTAAGGCAAAAGAGCCAGTACTGATATAATATAAACATTTCGGTCAACACTTTGAGCTATGCTATGACATAACGTAAATATTTATTATAATCACAGTTATTAATAATAATATTAGACAAGCTACAAACTTTATACACAACAAATTATTATTTCTTTGATATTCATAATAGTCTTACTATATAATTATGACAATATGTAATAAAAATCCTACGTTTAAATGCATTTATTTGTTTAGAAACTGTTAGAAAGATTGTGACTTACAGTATTCAGTATTTGTCGCGCTCTATAGTTGACACTAGTAATAACATAGGCATTTGACTAAAAATAATTTAAACTAATAAATTTTGCAAACACCGTGTTGCGTTACATAACAATATTTACATATAGTTTAACTAAACAAGTGTATTAATAAATAGTTACACAATATACTACGATAAGCGAGTTAGATACGATCTAATTTTGAAATCGATGTAATAGAAACAAAACCATTTTTAATTAAACGATGAGAGTAATATTAATGTGAACACTTACTTATTATCAAATCAAAAACAGATCTTATCTCTATCAACCCTCCCGTGGCAAGGTAATATCAACAAAAACACCACTAAGGGCCAAGTCACATCAGACTGAATTTAGTTCATTCTTCGGTCGTATATCTAACTTTAGTTTCATATTACAATATCATATCACACCACACGTTGACGTTTGACGTACAAATGCATCTTCGATCGATTCAATATGCTATGTTCATCATATGAAATTGTGTGTAACTAATTGAGGAAAGGCAAACTAACTTTTAGTTTCATGTGTCTTGACTTTAAAGGGTACCTTCAAATAAGTTGTTTTTTAAAGCGCGACTGTGGTGCCACACGTTTGTTGTATAAATTAATTCAATTACTTACTACAAGAACCTTATTACAAGGACAATAACAATATGGAAAAAAAATAAGTGACAAATTTCATATTGTTATTTTATCGAAACTCTATCATAATGACATTGACCCCGTGATTTCATATCATTTTTACTTTCTTATTTTAAGCAGCATACAATTTTTTATCTAAAAAGAATATTTGATAGGGTAATTTCTTGGTTGAATTTTTTTTTATGTAAATATATTTATTTTGATAGTCATGTGGTGATGACAGTGCAAAATACATTTGTCACCACTCGCAATTTCCAAAGGGTTAACATAGCGTTAGCACAGCTATACAGTAATAGGCATATAATAGGCCCTTATAAACGAGACTTAACATAATAGGCGAAACGTGGGTATTAATTAAACTCTGTCTGGCCCTTAGTTAAATAGGCACGATTTATGTATGTATGTTGATACCAAATACCGCTTGAATTAATCGCTTCGGGTCGTTGAACTATACAACCCTAGTTGAAACAGGCATCTTTCCACTTTCAGTGAACAATTTAGTATTGCATAAGGCATAGAACCTAATTTCGCTTTTTGCTTCAATTTATGTAGTGTTGTCATAGCGGCACAGTCGCGCTCCGCTAGACTAAGGTTCCACCAAATTTGCGCAAAATAGCTGAGAGGTGCGCGACGAAAAATAGGATTGCTTATTACAGAAACAGTACTTGTGAATATTTTCATCGCTTTCCGCTTAGGTACTAGTACATATCTGGTAGAAAAGGAGCCTAAGGCCTAATTTGGAGGCACCCTAACTCTCTAGGGTATCATCCTGACAAATGTTGCACTACATCTAATCTAGTCAAATGATGTATGAATGTATATATTAAATTACGAACTTAAATCAAATAAATACTGATAGCTGTTAAGAATTTATGAATAAATTCTTATATTATAACATCTACTTTCCAGTAACATTACTTAGGTACTGCTTTATTGAATATCATTATTAAGTGAGGAAAAAAGTAAAAATTAACTATTATTATTACTTGATATTCAATTACAGTGTAACTTTTCACTTCACCCCTTATACAGACAAATTAACTTTTGAATGTATAAATAAACTATACTTATGACAGGGTAACATAAAATACAAATTGAATGTGTACTCAGAAATCGTGGTGTATTATTTGTGATATTTGCTAATCCATAAAACTAATATAGTAATTAAGCATTATGCGCATTTTGTAAATTAAATCATAGTGCGATACTTTGATCAAAGCTAAATTTAATATAATTGTATAATGATAATGAACTTACATAATTTAAAGCACAATTTATTGCACTTTACATAACAATAATGTCTTCAAACATTTAATTTGACTGACTATTCATTTCCAGCGACAATGAAAACAAAATACAATTATTGTATTATATAATACTAATATTAATAAACATGACTTGTTAACACAAACAATCGTTTCTTAGGCTTTGTGATTGTGACAAAATAAATCCTTCTGTGCCATATCTAATATTGTCACAATGCATGTGTTGCGGTCATGCATAATAATAGTATGCAGATCGTTAAATGATATATATCTTTGAAAAGCAACATCCACATATACTATGTTAATGGTATACAGACGAATATCAATGTTGTATTGGAGTCAGCTAGTGCTGATTGGTACAACATGTCCTGGTGACGGAGCTCCACGCAGCAGATTATGACAGCGAGACCGCGAGCACAATTATTAATATAACCAGCGTAACAGACAGGCATATTATGATGAAGATTTTTTTCTGGAATGACAAAGGAAAATAATAACAAAATAAAATCATCGAAATGAACATTCGGTGAAAGCGGGGCTTCTAGCAGAGAGAATTCTCGCGAGACTTGCTCGGTACAATTACTATTGGCAAGTTCAAGGTATGGTGAAAACTCTGGACTTATCAAGTAGAACTTTGTTTGGGTAAAAATCGCAATCAAATAAAATTTTGTAAAGCGGGTGATTCAATAGGTATACAGGATTATTTGTAACACACCAACTACTTCGCAGAGCTAGATAGTTGACATCATAAATAACAACGTTTGTTTGAAAAGTTTTAACATAACTCTATGCAATAAAAAAATGATTTTTCAAGTTTTTATTGTCCTGTCGCAACATTTGTAAATCTAAATATGTTTCATTGATTTCATTCATAAACAAAAGGTTGACGATGCGCTCGCGCGCTATCCAATAATATAGAGTTATTACACTGTTATATTTGAGCGGTGAATAAAATTACCTAATATTCATTTTTGTATGAAAGTAATTTCTAAAGAATTATCACAAGGCGTAGAACAAACGTTCTTGTGTACGATGTTACCTATCTAGTCCTGCGAGATTGCTGGTACTTTACAATTAACTATGTATTATTAATGTATACTACTCAAAGTGAGAGCTCTTGAATGAAAATCTTTGAATCTCATTGGTAGATACTATGGAATATTTCTCCTTAATTTGTTTCTATAGTAAGTATGGGCAATTAAAATGCAACATGCAAAAACCGCCACCACAGATACCACAATCCACATTAAAAGCACAAGCTTCAACCTGAGGTGAATATCGAATACCACAATTAATGGAATGGTAGTAATTATTGGTGGGTGCTTCATGGGCGGCCTGTAAACATTTCAAGTGTTAATGCCACTTGAATGACATTTACATACAATCTGAAAAATGTCTTGTTTTACATTAAAACATGACATCTCTTACTTATATTGCGTTCACATTAGCACATCGATGACATGAATCGTGCTCATGCGCAATACTAGAAGCATGGTGCAATTGTATCATACTTGTTATCATGCAACATTATGTTTCCATAATATTATTCATATTATCGTATACAATGTGATCGACGAGACATACGACACTAAAATTAAATAAAGACATGCATTTTAAAAAATCAAAGAAGAGGAAAGTTTGAAAAACCTATAGACGACTTAATAGATGCAATAGGTTGATTCTGAAGCACCAATATCTCATTTCCCCTGTAGTACATGACAGATGTATCGTTAGCTTCTTGTCCGCCAAGTGGAAGAGGTGGTTTTAGACCGGGTCATATAGTTGTTAGTGGCTCCGAGCCGTAGCCTGGCTGGTGTGATTACCTTCCTCGCCTTTTGTAGCCACTTGTGAGCAGAGATGAGCTCGTGTTGTCCGGAGACGACATGGTCGGCGGCTTCCGTGACATGGTGCTCGATGCGATCTATGAGTTCGCCCTGCTCGCCTAAAGGCATGGCGCTGGGATGGGGCGGGACGACCGGTCGGTTGCGCACGGCCGATTGGTTCATACGGTTACACACATCCCACGGGAAATGTTACAGGTACCGACCAAAGTGTAGCTGATCGAGAATGTTAATAATAACAGACAGTGAGAGGAAAGTATTAATCGTTAAATTAAATTATTATAAACAAAAAATAAGTAAGTACATGAAACATAACGACACGACGAACATGACTGTGTTACAGATATGACATTCAGTGTTAACCTTGTTGACGAGCGGTTTGATAGTTTTATACAGTTAAGAACATCGATCGAAGACTTGTTACACGATAACAATGTTTAGAAGCATTAGTCACAGTATAGTATAACATACATTATATATAAACATATGCAAAAAAGGCAAATTACGCACACACCAAATGAAGTCAAGTTGTTAGTGATACATAAATTTAAGATATTTTTGGGTAGAAAGCCCATTTCCATCAAGTGTTAATTGGAGCGACATGAACAGTTAGAACACAACAGTTAAAGCGAGTTTTATGGTGCACATCACGATGAGTAACAAAACAATGCATGGTGTGAACCAATCACCGAATCATCAACATAACATAACAAAACAATGGGGGGGGGGGAGTCCAAGATTGAAACACATTCAACGAAACATAACAGGGTAGGACGGGGCGGGTGCGGACAGGGACGAACAAAAGAAAAAAGATAACATTAGCAATGGATGACTCTGCTGGTACAGTACAACTTACCCGTCGAGCTTTGCTCTGATATTTTAAGGCCTTCTTTGTATCTTGTGTGGCAGTTTGGACATAGTCCACAGCGTGTTCTACATGATACTCAATGCGGTCGATCATTTCGCCCTGTGTTCATAGGAATTTGTTTTATACACCATTACGTGCGAGACTATAATAGATGATATAATCACAAGTGTACCACGAATATACCTAAGTTTGGTCAAGGTTTTCAAGGTATAAAAAGTAAATAGTTAAAAAATCAGTGACTTTACTGATATTGATGATAAATTCTGTATTAAAGTAAATCAAAATGTATCAGGTAAACTTTTAACTTTGGCATTTATGAATTTTCTTGAATATTAAATGAAATTTTTGTCAAATGAAATAAAACTATCCACTGTGATCTTGAACCAGAAACAATACGATCCAATATGATCAGTTCGAGGTGTTCTTTAGAAATATGTAAAAATAAACTAGTTATTTCGAAGGTATTTTGGCAGACCCGAATAATTTAAGTACCAAATATGAGAAAAAATTATATTAAATTTTGAGCGATCATAGTAAATCTGCTAGATAACTTAGATCATCAAAATCATTGAACTACTATTACTACCTTATAACTCAATGGTTAAAATAGTTCCCGCAGTCTCACGAGTTTGCCAGATAAAAAGGGCAGAAAATACTGTGCCCTATAAGTGCAAGTTTTCGTAAATCTTGCACCGAATAAGTGCTTATTCGGTTGTGTCAGAGTACCCTGGATTTATTCGTAGGTAGCTAAGGCTGGTATTGCTCTGGCAGAATGGTTCACGATCATAGTGGACGCTTCGGCCCTTTTCACATGCACACGGTCACGGCCGTGCCGTGTAAAGGAGGAAAGTATGAGCTACATAGTAGTAGCACGGCAGCTCATACGTTTCTACTTTACACGGCGACCGTGCCGTGACCGTGTGTGCATGTGAAAAGGGCCTTATAGACCGACAAGTTCATGCGCGACCCTCCAGCGGTACGAGACGGCGGCGGGGACGGGGCACTCTAGATGCTAGCGTGGGCCGGCGATGCGGGGAGAAGCGAGTTTTCCCTCCTCCTCGCATCACCCATCCCCGCCAACATCCAGAGCGCCCCGGCCCCTTATACCGCAGGAGGGTCGCGCACGGAGTTGTCGAACTATACCTAAGGTTCGATCTAGCTAAGGAATATAGTAAATGGGGTGTGACCTGGCTCTCGACGAGCATCGCCATGTCCATGAACATGTCGTGCAGCTCGCGGATGGACGTCTCCAGCTTGATAATGTCCGCGTGCCGCGCCTCGATGTCGGCCAGCGTCTGCTTGGCCTGCTGGGTCTCCATTATGATCTGGAATTTTGAACACGCAGACATTTTGAAAAGTGCTCTTTCTACATACCATACATCACGCGTATCATCTAGCGGCTAGCCGAAAGTGAGTAGCATAACACAATTGTTATGTAAACTAGATGACGGACAAACTTAAATATTGATAATAATCATATACAACATGTAAAAGAAACACTGGTACCCTACCCATGCTCCATGCTAACTTAGTTACATAAAAACTCGTGACAATATCAAAATTATTTTCGAATTATCCTTACATTTTGCTTTACATAGGAACTGACCGAACAATTTGTATGGTGGAAGAAAAAATATTCAACAATTTTTATTTTTTTAATAACACCATAGCATTTATATGACTATGTTACCATGGGTACTATGGGTAGTGTTCAAGGTGTGCGTTATTTTTGTAACATGTTGTATACATTGATTTGTTCATCCTAACAATTTCCCCTACCAGGGTTCGAGCCCGGGACCTCTTGGCCGATAGTCAGCGATCTGACAATTGGCTCAAACCAGCTGTGGAATTTATTACCGAAGGATGTGAATTAACACCCACGATTTGCCAATTATGTTAGGTCCCATGTGATGGGGGCGAGCCTATTGCAGTCTAATGGGCACGGAAATCGCATTAAATTTATAGATGGTATAAGAGGAACGCTCCTGCCCATTATGTACTCATCGCAGTCTTTCGCTGCGATGAGTATCATAATCGCCTTGTAAGCAATGCAATTTAATTCTGATCTGCCCTACACGGTTCTACAGGGGATAAAACTACATACTATATACATAAATAGGCTTTATTTATGTATGAATGTATCGTTACAAAAGTAATATATTGGCAATATAATTATTAGCTGCAACTACCTACTGCAGCAGTTGCTGTTATCTGCATAACTTCACCAATTTAAATTAATTGCGGATAGCGAAATAATAGTGGTATTATTCATTAACCAACTCATGTTTAAATTCAGATACCCTTCTGACCTTATGAATAAAATAGTGATAATTGCCAATGTGATATGCTATTATTTTTTCAGACAAATTCAAGCCTGCAAATGATAGACCCTTCTGGCTACTTACCATCACATCAAGTAAATTTCTTGGTTAATGTCTAGTATTTCGATTCATTCGAATTTCTTCTATAGTTAAATGTAAATTTATTTTTAAGTAGCTTATGTCTTAAGCCAGCTCGAGTGCGTATGTAATCGCTCCTGGAAATAGGAGCACTGTGTTTGGGACTTCAGGGAGTCGGTATGCAACATTGGCTCCTGCCCCCGTAGCACGGAACGTGGACACATCTACTTGGGGGAGAAAGAAAATCTTTTCCTCTCGCTCTAACTCCTACTAAATCCTGAAACAAAACACTGTCAAAACTAGAAAAAGACTTGTCCACGTCCCCGTGCTATGCCCGCTGGCGATGTCCATACGACGATACTCGTTTCGCAATCACGATTGTTGTTCAGTAATGACCTCCATGGCTGTTTTTTTTTTGCAGGAAAGGTACAGTTCGTTTACGCCTCATTGCATAAATAAAACATTACACAGGCAGTTTAGTAATCAGCCGCAAACGGCGGTTTCTTGTGACCTCCGCTCCGCAGCGATCACGAAAAGAAAGCAATTTCCGGTAGATGGAAAAGGATAATTAAAAATTTTATGAATTCAGATTAATAGAGGCGTGGTAAAAGGCAGGCGGCCCGCTGTAAAGCCTAAGCCAAAATAGTGAGGATGGATTGAAATATCATCATCCCAATTACTCTTTCCACTCGTCCGTCTCCATCACTTTTCCTTCCGTCATCATTCCGGTGTGATGGAAGATATGAATTAAAATGAAAATGAAAATATGGTTTATTCATATAAGGTATGATTACATACACTCATGAATCGTCAAAGAAATAACGTTAAACACTGGAAAGGAAAGGAAAAATTTTAAAAATAAATTAAGAGGGAGAGATCGAGCACTACGCTACTACGCTATGAGGAGAGGAACTCGATAGCGCTGTAAGACCTGAGATTGCGTAAACTAAGCTAAATTAAGATGGGTGACCGAAAATATGTTATCTCGAGATCCCCTGTTTATGGAATAGAAAAGAAAGGCACGTTAAACCGTTGGTTCTAGCTTTATCTACAGTCAATGCCCAACAATCAATGTTTAGAAAAATAATTATAAGCAAATAAAAATACTCAGAAAAGCCAGAAAAAAAAATTGTCGATGCTTGATAACCAGGGTGGCTGTTTATACCACTCAACCAACAAGTACTATAAGGATTTTGGTGGTTAGAAAAAGAATTTCGAAAAATTATGGTCTTGATTAATCGAACCCGCGTCCGCTGCTATCCGGGCAGGTGCCTGACCGCTCGGCCAGGTTAGCTTGGTCTAACATTTATTATGTAATGTTAAAACTAAAATCGAATAGTTAACAAGTACTATTTTTCGCAATTTTCCTGTGTACATCATTATTTTTCCAACATTTATTGTAGCTTTGCTATTGTAGCTGTAGCTGTATTTGTAACTAATCAATCAATAAAGTATGATGATTTTGTTTTTGTAATTTTAATGATCCAAGTTGGTCGAATGAATAAATGAATTGAATTGATTATAATGTCCAAATAAAAATCAATAAAATATTTTTTTATAAGTAATCACAAAACTCCAACTCACCCCCTGGGTAAACACAGCAGAATTGCCCTGCTCTAGCATCTCCTCGAGCTCGTCGTCGGTGGTGGCGCGGCCGGTGATCTCCAACTGCCGCTGTATCCGGCTCTTGCACCGATCTCGGTAGTCGGTCTGCGTCCGGTTGTACTCCGTCATCACCTCGACGAACTTGCGCGACAGGGTCGAGTGCTGCGTCTTTCTTATCCTCAGGTCGGCCGATGATTTGTTCGAGTGCTCCTCCTGTTCGATGTTCTGCTCTATATCTGTGAATTGGACAAAACAAACCCTGTTACGGCTATTTTCAAACAAAATTATTATCGTTCGTAAAATATCCACCCACACCGTATTAATTTCCCCGGGGGATACTTGAGAAGCTTTCGCCTGTTAAGTACTTTGTTATTATTGACATTTTGTGTTTAAATAACAAGGGCTAAATAAAAGCGAGCAAATATCATCGGCAAATTTACTTTACTTACGTTTTAATTTTCCTCTAACTTTGTTGGCAGTCTTCTTGATATCGGCCATGAGATCTTCTAGTTCGTGCTTTGTTTCTGAAAACATTATAAAAATCCAATCAATTAATTTACCACTTGATGAGTTTCAAATTAAAAAGACAAACTAAATTCTAAGACATTCAAACAAACATAATACCAACGGTAGATGAGTTTCAAATTAAAAAGACAAACTAAATTCTAAGACATTCAAACAAACATAATACCCAAGAATAACGATCTTATTTAACACCCAGCCTTAAAACACGTTACATCATAAGTACTATTCGTTGTGATGATATCATAAACATAAACAAAGGCAAGTTTTCAAATGATTAATCTTCAATTAAGTTAATAATTTTATACAAATACTGAGTAAACGACTCCCAATTAGTTTATAATTTCAATAATATAATTAATGATGTACGCTGTTATAATTACAGTGATTAAATCGGGTGATAATGGTTTGTTCAAAACGTTTATTAGTGTTATTTCACTGTAGTGTAGCATGCTAATTATTATTTATTTGTAACATAATATTAATATTAGACTATCTTTACGTAAGGTCGTAAGATATCCATTAGAAGCCTCCCAGATGCCCTTCAACGTCGGCAATCAAATAATCTGTTCGTTGAGAGTAAACAGAAGGCACTATTGGCAATGTAACGATAGCAAACTTAAGTCATTACGACTAGTCGACCTGAGAACAGGGGTCGAAGTTTCCGACAAGTGAAGCACCGTAGCGACCGAAATAATATAGAACGCTTAACGAACTGATGCAATAAAACTTACAGGTAAAGTTATACCTATTTAAATAAACAAGAAGGATAGGAGACGATCGTCTGATTTGGCAACGTGATCGATGATTTTCAATTTTTATATCCGGGAATGGGCAGCGGTGTTTATTGGACTATACTGCAATTTACACACTACTGGATAACATATCTTTCTGATGCGCCTAGGCTGTGTTCCCGTAAGTTTCTTCCAGGACGCTTTAATCGGAGTAGTGGGTGGGTGGCAAAGTGTTCGCCTATTGTTAATAACAATAGGAACCTAATTCGAACTGGCCAAATGTGAATGTTAGTAGAAACCTCCGCCTACCCCATCTGGTTCGCCTACCCCATCTGGTTCCCCATCCAGAAGCAGTATAACTAGTAAGCGAAATAGCCAGGAATATATCTTAGATTCAAGTTCATCTTACACATATGTAAGTTAAGAACATTGCTATTGTTAAATATCTAAAAACAAAAAGAGATATTAAAAAAGTGATTGAAAGTAAACAAACTTTATTTAATATCACAATTTAAGTGCAATAATATATATAAAGCACGTTGATATTTTGATAACGAGTATAATTACAGTCTATACTTATTCCCTCCCTAGTATGAGACAGACACACAGAAAACGACCTAGAGGAAATTGCATTTCCTCAATGGCGTACGAGCCGCCTGGAACGGAATCGCTTTGATACAATTGATTGCCGAACAGCCACGGAAGTTAAGCAACTCGACATAGTATGTTGGAGGTGACTTTTTTATTCAAATACGTGCCTATCTTTGAAAAATTCCTTCAATTTCGGCCGAACGATAGACCCCATCAGTTTGCGTTCGACCCGATACCAATTTGCATAAACTATTTGGAGTGTGCATACGCAAAAGACCGTATAAATCAATAGCCATGAATACTCTATTTTCAGCGCGCGGTCCCGTCCGGTTCACTAAACCTCCCACTGGAATATTTGTAGTAGTTGCTGCCTATAAAATCAGTATGTGGCAGTGTATTTGCTTTTTAATCAATATGTTCCCACAAGCTTTTAAATAAGACTATTTAGCAATATTAACAACATCCCTATTTTATGTAGGGAATTTTGTGAATGTCCAACGGCAATGTCCACTGGTTTGATTAGTAAAAATTTTCAGGGATAACTTTTTTTTTGCATTACGTCCACGTATGATTAAAAGAAATATCGCATCCCGTTCATATCACAAAATCGAAAATCATCGAAATCGCATAGAGAAATGAGTCACACGTGACGTGACTCCTGAACTTATTTCAAAGTTCTCTCGTGAGCCATGATGACTCATTGGCCAGGGAAATTGTTAAGGCACATTTCACTTCAATTGGCGATATTGACGAAACCAACCTAATATTTTCCATTTACTTAATTTCGAATTTTAAAAAACAATATTCCTGGGTGACGAATAAAGTGCTAATCATTCAATAAAAAACTGCATAGCACGTGTTTTGGAAGAAATTGCTTTGAAAACGTTTTATGCTCCAGGGGTCGGTATTGATTGCGAGTACTGAAGTAGGACGTTCACTCACATAAACTTGGGGATTCTAGAGTTGAAACTTGTTGAGCTTTTATAAGCCAACAAAGAATACAAAAGCGCACCGTTCAGCTTAGCTGTTATTATTACCCATTGTTATTCCGGGACGTAGGTACTCTCTCCAAGAGTTGATTCCGACTCTAGAGCAGAGTATAATGTTCATAGTCATAGGTATAGCATTGGGTGGGTATTGTGATACTACTGTGCTGTACGATGAGCCCCATACGACCTACCCGGCTAGCATGACCATCGATACACGATATGATTTAAATAGTCATTTATCGCTTTCAATTGTTAAAGATCCATAAAATAAAATTGTTAAAGTCAGTGTCAGGCAGGCGGCCGGCTGTAAAACCTAAGCCAAAACTTTGAGCAGTATGGATTGGAATGTTGTCATTCCAATCACTCTCTTCGTTCATCGGTCTCTCGACATGGTCCGTTCCGTCTCTTTTCTATACATTCATTCATCGCTAGTACCTTTACGGTGTGATGGATGATATGAATCAAAAGGGAGCGGATGGCTTGATGACGTCTGGCCGATATGAATGGAAGAGGAAACATACTGCGCCGACCCCAGATAGACTGGGAACAGGGCAGGGAGAAGAAGAAGAATTGTTAAAGATCGTGTGTTCTTGATAATTGATTTGCCTCCACTGCTGGGGCACGCGTTTATAGCATGGGTAAAGGCAGAATGGGGATATAACTCAATACGCTGGCTTAGTGGCCTAGTAATGATGTAAGCGTATATTTAGCTTAGATTAGCTTAGATTAGCTTAGCTAGATTGTTAGCAAGAATTACAGCAGCGGAGGAAATTACGCCAGCGGTTCGCAATCACATTTTTACATCCAGTAAACGATTTTCACAATCATGAAAGTACTTTGTATTTTGTGAATCATTGTTTAAACTCCAATAGAAGAGGTGCTAATTAGATTTATGTTTATAGGACTGTTGCTATTATTCTTTCATTTGTGTTCAGATTCCACCACAACACATTTATTGACACGAATTTATAAATTTCTTTTCAATTTTTTTTAATTTTCATATTAAAACGTCCAAAATATTCGAAATAATATTATCACAACACTCATCTCTGTGATTGCTGTACTGATATGAGGCGGACATACATATACATAAATCACGCCTATATCCCCGAAGGGGTAGAAAGGGCAGAGATGAACTAGCACCCACGTTTCGCCAGTTATGTTAGGTCCCATGTAATAGGTGGCGAGCCTATTGCCATTTATCGGGCACAAAAGTCGCAGTAGGTACATAGCTAGATGGTATAAGAGGAACGCTGCTGCCCATTCCTCATCACTAATTTAACATGTAATAATTATAAAATGTTTTTTTTTGTAAATCAATCACGAGCCAATTCAAAAATAAATAAATCTTTAAGGCATGATAAAGAACACGGCAAAACATATATTTCTGTTGATAGTGGGACATTGATATCGGTGTATGTAATTGTATACGTTTCTCACACTTCTACTTTCTTGTCTATGTCAGATTTGGGTATAAATATGACCGATAACTTTGAGATAGTAGTAGGTACCTATCGTCGGCAAGTTGGGTTTCTGTTTTCGATTTTGTGTAATATTTTGGTAAATATCCTGCTTTATTATGATCATGGAAAATAACATGTGCGAAAGAAAATAATGTACTGAATAAGCTTCCCCTAAAAGCAATTCATCACGCTAACTAACAGTAAGAACTAACAAACACTTATAGCCTGTGATTTTATTCATGGTAGATTCAAGATACCACAATTTTCACTTGCAACCTATATGATATTAATCTAAACTGAATATTGTTTACTGCTTGTCATTATCACATTAAAGTTTATTATCGACAGCACTAACAATATTTGCTGTTGTTGTAATAGGCTTAAGGTATCTAAAATAATATCTAAAAAAACAAATAACATAAAATGAAAATCATCAAACCGAATTAAGTTTATTCAGAACTTACATTTTACATAATACATTACTATAATTATTTTGGACCATGGCAATTCTTGTTCGAAGTTAAACTATGTGATTGTCGTTCATAGCCCTATCGATTTTCTATCACTACGCTAAAACAGTTGCGTGCGCTAAATAAATTACTTTCAATAAAAATAATGAAGTACATTTTACCTTATAATATCATACGTTTGTTAGTTTCCACGTTTTATGTGTAGTACGTACTTGTAGAGTAGACATAAAATTCTTTTGTAACAAAGCGAATCATGGGGGAAGGATTGTTTTGACAAGTTTTACTGGTTGTTATTCTGGAAGTGGAAATATTTGCTAACAGAGAGTCTACTGTGAAATAAAATCAGATATTTCTCGTTGTTTTTCTTGGATACTATAACTATTTGTTCGGCCGTGTCACGGTCGGCTCGGTGATATGGCAAGAATTGTTGTAGATAAGCTGTACTATGACTGCAACAGCCATTGCAATAAACTAATAGCCGCTGAATTAGAAAAGGCTAGAAACTTATTTGTTCCGTATTTCTGTTGTTTGTTACTCATCATCATTATGTCCTGTTCCCAGTTGATCTCGGCGCATGTTAATAATACACTCCTATGCCTTAATCATTTGTATGATTAATCAATAAATACATTTATTTTTATAAAAGTGTTTCAAACTAATGAAAATGTGATGGAGTTAAAGAAAATTAAGCAAACAATTAATGTAATACAATACAAAATAAAAACAAAAAGCTGGAGAAAGTACTATAGCTTTCATTTGATTTCGTACATTATTCAGTTCGACACCTTGCCTTGGTATGTTTACAATTTTTTGCGGGTTCATTTAAAGCAATTTAAAGAACACTTTGAAGTAATTGGCTCACGAGCGCGAATAGAAAGCCAGAGTGAAAACCCACAACCTAATTTTACGATTACTCGAATCACGTCGCTAGGCGGACCCTTCCGTTTCTATTCTGCTGGGCAGGAATTACCACAGTTTTCATGGGCTGCCGAAACGAAATGACATGAAAGGCACTTTCATTATAAATGATGACAGAGTGACCGTAAAACTAATTGATGAAACTAAGGATAACCGTAAAACTAAGGGCCTTTTCACAATCGACAAGTAAGTTCTGAGTAGCTTACTTGGCAGTTCAAAAGAAATATATTTCATATTACAACTGTCAAATGATCTGCCAAGTGCCAACTCGGGACTTACTTGTCGATTGTGAAACAGGCCCTAAGGATAACTTTGATAGTTCAGTTACATTACTGCCGTGTGGTGACGGGGAGCAGAATACAATTAATTGTCACCAGCCCAAAAAATCTCTCCCGATAAATCGCAATAGGATCGCCACCTATTACATGGGACCTAACTTCATTGGCGAAGCGTGGGTGTTAATTCACCTCTGCCTGCCCCTTCGGAAATATAGGCGTGATTTATGTGTATGTCATTTAGTTAAGATGTTTCAATTCTCTAAAGAGAAATCCGACTGAACATACGTCAATTAAAAAAGGGCCAACGAAAAAAGTACTTATTCAATTAGTCTGTCACCTGTTAGTAAAAAAGTTTGCACAAAACAACCCTGTTTCCATAAGAGAAATGAAAAACCACATAAAATAATCTTTTGTGAAGTTTATGTTTTCCGAAACATGTTAACATACGTTTTAATAGCAAGGTTTAATGGCTTATTTCGAATAGCAGCACTCTTTTAGCAAAGTTTTAAAATTTTCCTACCGACTAGGTCGTCGGTAACGCCGCACATTATGCATTTCGGTCAATCAATATTGTACATCGTGTATGTATACGAATCGAGACAATTTCAGTGAGCTCATTAAAATAATGATTGCACCATTACACACATACATAGGTACATAAATCATGCAGGGGTAGGCAGAAGTGTTATTACGAGGGCGGGTCAATAAGTCCGTGACTTTTTGAATTTTTTGAACCTCGACAAATCATATTTTTTGGGAGGGATAAAAAAATTGGAAAAGCGTTGGACAAAGTGTATAGAGCTCAAGGGAGACTATGTTGAAAATAAAAATGATTTATTTATAAAAAAATCTGTGTTTTATTCCAAAAGTCACGGACTTATTGACGCGCCCTCGTACAACCACGTTTCGCCAGCTTATTCCAGATCTATGTAATACAGGGGGCCTATTGCCATTTACCGGGAACAGCAGTTATTTGCTAGATGGTGCACAAGGAACACTGCTGCCCATTCTTCGTTATATTATAACTCTCGTCGCTTTGTGTACGACACCCACGAGAGTGGCCAGGGTAGAGACTTTGTATTCTTATCTGCCGTCACCACACGGCTATTACATTGTTGTGTGTGTATATAATTAATTATATATAAAAGCAATTAAACTCATCGAATTAAAGTCAACCCCGCCAAATTGCTTACAGTAAATTACTACCTGACCTGCTACTAAACTAACGTCGACCTAATTACCAAGCGTCAAGGGTCAGCAACAGATTGAGCCTATTTCATTAATATAATAGTCGAATAAAACTTTATCGTGAACTTGTTCTATATAACGACGCCGATGATGGCTTATTCTGAGCTATTTAGGTCGGGTCAATAGCTAATCGTGACGAGTCGTGACGCTCCCGTCGCGGGTTCTATTGGAGTGTTGTGCTGCTACCGCTATTGCAATTTCAAGGACATTTATTAAAATATATTTCGTTAAAAACAATCATGTGCATCGTGGTACCTACCTACTTACTCAGGTTCTGATTACATTTATATTTATTATCATCAAATAAAATAACTTTTTCTAACCAATTTTCATTTCTAACATTTATCCATAATAATAATATAATGTTGAAATTAAAATCAAAATAGAAATTTAGGGCCTTTTTCACAATCGACAAGTAAGTTCGAAGTAGCAGCAGTTCAATTGACATATATTTCATATTACAACTGTCAATAATAATCTGCGAAGTAAGCTACTTAGGACTTACTTATCGATTGTGAAACAGGCACTTAATGTAATGTAATTATTTTAATATTTTACCTATTCTTACTCTATCCCATTTGTTCATTAAATTTCTAAGAAACATATAAATAATACGTTTCGACAAACTCGTTTCTCTTATTCTTTATGCATAACCAAACCAACCATCGGAGCATAAATGCCTGGACGCAATATCTTTGAAGCCATTTTACATGACATTATTAACATTATTCACCACACGAGTGTTATCGGTAGTTACCCATGCCCATGCGGTACTCTAATAGGTTAAATATTTTTAGGAAGCAAAACGAAATTTGCGATGGAAAAATAATGAAGAGAAATTAAAAAACCAACGTAAAAATTAAACCTAAAATACCGTAATTGCGAATTTGAACGCCGTTGAACTTTAATTAAAATGTTCCAAACATTTTGATGTGATGTAAAAGAGTATGAAAACGCTAATTTTATGTTATGAACATACTCCTTTATGGGCATAGAATTTCAATTACCTACTGTATATATATATATATATATATATAATTATATAATAATGAGATCTCTTCTTTATGTATGTATCACATTAATTACGAACCGCATATGTTTAATTAGAAAACTGACATAAAGTTAAGTTTAGTAGGTATTTCAGGCGGTTAATTCTACATAGAACCCAGATATTAAGTTAACTGGGTCGCTAGAATATTTGTACTATTAAGTTATTATTTTACTTCCAGTAAAAGAAGGCCTTTAGTTACTCGAGTTAGTTAAGTAATTTGTTACAACACTCAACTTAACATTTTAAGTTAAACGATGATAGGTACATCTTATTGGCCACGTGATACAAATGTCGTTACACCCAACTCCCTTATTTGTCGACGGGTTCTAGATGTAACAAAGAATGGGAAGCAGCATTCCTGGAGAAATACAGCGAATTTAGTGCGCAGTATATGGCAGGGTGCCATAAGTACCTAAGGAGATATATAAAATATTGATTAATAAAAATAATAAAAATATTATGCTCCTGTATATTCTACTTGATAAGAATTTAGATAAAAATATTACTTCTCAGTGGGATTGTGTTCATTAAAGGATTCGAACAATCGCGTTAGACTATTATCGGCAAAGTCATATTACCATTATATGTGTGAGTCATTTACGGTCTATGACTAATAAACCAAGTTGGCGGCTGTGAATACGAGACATCGTCTAAGAGGAAAGACAGGCGGAACTTTATTTAAAGGTTTCAACGTGTCAGAATAGGAAAACGGATATGACAGAATTGATATACAGTTAGATAGCCACGGAGTTCTATTTAATTTCGTCGCTCTTTAGTAAGCTGATAAATAGACACTGGATGTAAGACCAAAAACTGCCAGGACCCCGCTGAGCTAGACGCGATTTGGCCGAAGTACAGCCAATAAATTATATTTTATTTTCAGTTGTGTATTTTTCAGTTGCCGAACTATGGATATAAGGACTTATGAATAATAATATTATCGATATTATTCATAAGTCGTTGTCTTTATCTGTAGAGTACCGGGGGTACCTAACTACCTACGTAGATTTTTATCGCAGCGATGATTGTGACTATTTGTGACGTAGCCTTTGTAAATGACCTGTAGGATCGATTGAAGGCCGTCACAGTCTTCGCTATAATAAATAGTAATATATTTCATAGCTAGGCATATTAAGGTGAAATTTTTTTAAGGATAAGTCGCGATACAAACTAAATTTGTTTATTCTTTATATGGGATTCAACCCATATGGGTCTAGGTTTTGTACCTGACATGGCAACTAACATAATATCTAAAGCAGCATCGGAATCGACCTCTGAAGAACTATCAATTGAATTCAATTTTTCTATCTTATTTTTCTTGGAATTCATAATAACTGTATTTTGAAATCAGAACTCCCTTTATTACAAAACGCGTGCAAACAAATGAAGGCAAGCTATAGCATTGCCTCCGTGTGTGGAAGTTTACTATAAATATTAAGCTGAGCTGGGTCTGTTTAAGACAAATTATTTGCATTTTTGTTTTTTTGTTATATATTTTGTTATATCAAGATTTTTTTTTAAACATTTATTGAGACAAATAAATGTTTCTTTCTTTCTTGAATCAAAACGTGATATAACACAGCTCAAGCAATCCTATGACAGCAGACTGTGTGACGCCTCCACGTCTGTTTGGCATTTGCTCCAACTTCGCCCTTCGATTAATGTGTGGGCACAGCTTTTCCACTAACTCCAGTCAACCCACGCGTAGCAGCATCAATGTCTGCGATGGATAAACAACTACTATTTTTAGATACGATATCATTAAATATGATTAAAGTACGCCTACGCAGTCGATCAATATATTGTTTAACAATCGTCAACAGCTGATCAGCTTGTCAGAAACTTCCTAAATGTCAATCAATTTTCTACTTTGCTACCACAATATTATATCACAACTCGTGTATACTTTATTTGATCTTAATATTTTTGACTTTTTGGCTATCATTATTCTAAAAACCGTTTACATTATTTCTACGAATGAATCATAAAAGTATATCTTACATGGATCGACTTTTTCTAATATTTAATAATATTATATACTCAAAACTATTGATGATGTTAATTTCTGATGGTAAATTTACCAACAGAAATTATTTGTCTGTTGTAACTAAAGGACTTATGTTTTGCTACGATGGAAAACAGACATGATGTCTTGATGTGCCTTTAGCTTGGGAGATATTGAGCGGACCCTTGATGTTGCAATAAAGGCCTGTATTGAGAACCGGACTTTTATTTCTTCTTTTTTAGCACCCTGTTCGGGGCAAGCCCGACCAGAGCTTGGCATGGTACATAATACATACAGACATAAATCACGCCTGTATAGGAGCACAGTTGGCAGAGCTGTATTAACACCCGTCTTCGCCATTATATTAAAGCAATCAGCAACCCCAGTTAATGACCGACGAGAACTGCCGAGCTCGGGGTACAGCCATATCCAAGTTTTCGAAACACCACAAAAGCCACATCACCAAACTCGACTCGTGATGATGGGTAATATGTTATTCGTAACACCTGTCAGGTAAGAATTTGTATCACAACAATGAATCCAATTCCATAAACTATAAGTTTTCCCACTACGTCTACTAAAGTTCAAAATGTGGTTCCTAGTTTTGGTTCACAGTCGATATTACGGAGTTTGGGCAGTGCGTGATAAGGGTTGAAGGAAATATTTTACAGTGGTAGAAAGCAATATTAATACTTATATATGTTAATTACCATGTTAGGTTAATAAGGTATCTATAGAAAGATATCTAAAATATATATTTTACCGAAAAATTTAATAAGGTAATTACAAACTTTTGAATTTTTCTTGTATTTTTTTTCTAGGTTAATGATGAATGAACCACGTATGTACTTTAGTTCCTCTCGGATTTATTTGCGCATTCTCGTAACTTATCTCATGATTTTGATACACATAAACTTATATAAAATTATACACAATACGGAAATTTCTTTGTCTGAAAGTTTTATATCGCTTTAAAATAGCAACCGGTAAACATGATTTAAAACTAGATTTTTAACGAAATTGAGCAACTATTCTAACATTGGCTCATAAACAAGATCCTATACTATATATAAAGCTCGGTGAGTTGTGTACCGTCTAACTTCATAGCTTGCTATAGCTTTATTACGTTATTCGTATCACTTATTAAAATAACTTTCCCTTATGATCAAGTCTTGATTATTAGTTTACCAGAAAACTATAAAGTTTTCCTACATAATAAGATGACGTCACATGGCAACAGTTTGTCGTTTTTCCTATGCTAGGTGTTATACAAATGAAAATGGCGGATGGTAATGATATTACTTACTTTCATCTGACTGCGGTGCTGATAAGATGGCACTGTGCTTCTTTTTCACTTCCTCGACGTTGGCCTGTATCTTGTCTATCATCTCTCGTATCTCTTCCACCTGTGTGATAAAAACGAAAGTTAGACACTAATTGTAATATTTTAAATCCAAACGTACGTCTTATAGAACAGTAGAGCGTATCATACAGAATTTGTAAAAAATCCTAACTAAATAAAGATTATTTCTCTCATTCCAGTATAATAAAGTTTAGAACTTCGTCCTAATGACCGTTAAAGGCATTCAATTGTGTCCATTGAAATTGGCAAACGGGTACTCTCAAAAGTCAATCCATTTTGTCTAATTCGTCATTGATTTGCATAAAATTTGCGAATATTGTCGGTCAAAAGTAGGTTTGTAAGATGTTTATAGTAATTTATGACATACATAATTACAGGAGTAGAGTTTTCTATGAATAAAAATATTTGAATTTTAAGTCTGTGCTCTAAATAATAGAATGATACTGAAATATTTACATTTCATTTAACCCTTTTTTTATACCTATATTTACTGCCAGCTTTCATGTAGGATCCATCATATAACGCACGGACTATTTGGCAACTACCAGTATATTAAATTATTGACTCATTCGGAATTGTGACTTTAGTTAAATAGTATATATTAATTTTTAGCTTACCTACGCTTAATTTTAACACGAATACATATCATGTATGAACTTTTCAATTAGATAACGATGTAAAGTAGGTTATGAAGAGTTTTATTTTAGTTTTATTATTTTTGTCAAGTAAAAGAAAAAATTCTAAAGGTTGGAAAATAGAGTGGTTTGAAACTCATTATGGGTACTGGCAGCTCCGAGGAAAAAAATCCTTCAAACATAACGCTAATTACGACTTTGAGGTATATTTTCTTTAAGCTGCAAGTTCTGATATCTCTATATCAAGTTTGAGAGTAGTTTTTCAAGACAAGGCTATACGACGGGACGACGCCCACCCCGCCTTGTTGGCAACGAGCCAGCGCCACCACGTGCCGTTTTATAAATCTTTAAGAACAACTATATAAGAACTTTTAAACAACTTGGACAAGAACATTGGTCCTTGATTCAACGAACTGAGATTTGCACACGCAACTAACTGAAAACGGTGTAACGTGGCAACAATTTGCGTCCGCGTGCTAATTCCTCTTGCGTTAATTAGAGCAAACGTTCCGTAACAATGATTGTAACTTCAAAAAGTTAGCATGAATTTCTCTGAAAAGGGTCACTACTAATCCATAGATTAAATCCGCTATTTCGCATTTGGTACTACTGACAGTAACAAGCGAGCGTCCTCAAGGAATTGGAGTAATTATGATTAAGCTGCCAATAACATAATATACCGGACCGCCAATAACATAAGATATGGTACTTTGCATACTGGCCATCGAAGGTAGGAAACTTCATATTATGATTTCGGACCGACTACGTAATCTTAGCAACCCTCGTAAACACTTTCAACCTGAAGGGTGTACAATAGATACGTATATTAGGTTGAGCTATAAAAAGTTATAGGCGTCTACGCCTTTCTTGTCTGTCTCGAGGGTGTAATGTGGACTAGTAGTTATATAGTAGTAGAATTTATATATTATCCGTTCGTTTCATCGATATACATTTATTCAATGTTTGTCCTATGAGTTCGGTGATGTGGCTTTTGTGGCGTATCTAAAATCGATAGAAAAAATCAAAAGATGATCCTTCGCATTCCATTTCTTTCGTTTAATAATCCATGCACGATTATTTGAAATCTAAATTTAGAAGTCCAATAAACTACTTCTATTAAATCTTAAAGTTTCTCAAAATTTCTATCCCTCTCTTTTTCGGCCGAAACAACGTTCACGAGGTATCGCCTTTTGAGTGAAATCTGAAATAATACAGTACAAATCGCCCCGCAGCCCAAGTTCATGGCCGGGAGAGCATTTAGTCGACAGAATCGGTTCACAGTGACTCACCAATTAATCTGATTACACCGATAACCGATATCGGAACGTGCGATATAGCTTGATAGCCTTTTTTTTACACTCCGTTAATTATGATTTTAAGCAGTTTATTATCTACTTAGATGTTATGTATTCTATTGTTTGTGATCTGATCTTCATAATATTGGTGTAAGCCTTAAATAGAATCTTAGAATTGTTTATAGGCACTGAAACGCCCACACAAACTCAAGACAAAACCCAGCAATACATTTTCACAACAGCTACAAACGATAATACAGTGAACGTGTCGGAAATAAATAACAATTTGGCCATTGTTGACGGCTCAAATTGAAGATCTGCTCTAAACTACCGTAAAATATCCAACAAAATATGTCCTGCCCGACTTCTGGTGCGACACATAATTTTATGAAAATGTTTTGACATTTATATCATGTTCAAATAAGCAAACAAAATTTTAGAGCAAATTCAAGCTTGACTGATTGCTTTACAAATACTCTTTGGCTCGCCAATTTACTGGCAATAAACTTGCCACCTATTACATGGCACCTAACATAATTGCCGAAACGTGGGTGTTAAATCACCTCTGCCTATGGGCTAACCCATCGGGAGTAAATAAACTTAGTCCAAATCCCTGCTTCAGATGTTGGCTAGATTGCGAGGGTAGGCTATCCTTTACATACATACATACATGAACTAGCACCCACATTTCGCTATCCTTTAGCTTAAATAAAACGTAAACTTATTGTTGTTATTCAGAGACATTCCGTGGTAGTATGTAATAATTAACTGTTGGAAGAATGTATAATTCAGCCGTCAGGAATGGTAACAAGCATTCTTCAAAATTATGCCCTAATGCGGGACACGAACCTTCAATTCCTTCCCGCATTAGGGCATAATTTTGAAGAACGCTTGTTACCAAATAAAAAATTACTTATCTAATATACAACCTGATTCTAAACATTCTGAAAGCCACCTACTACGTAAGTTAACTGAATCAAAATGTTAAGCCTACAAGCACAAAATGAATAAAATACTTCATCCATTTCACAAGTCAGATCAGAGAGAAAAATATCCAGGCGCGGTGACATATTATACTCTGTCATAATTGTAAGTACTCAGTCATATATGTATACTTAATGAGTTGCTCGCTGCTAGACCTTCCACGATATAGGTACATACATGTAAGCAGGCGTCTGTCACACACACAATAACATGTAAATGAATTGCACGATTATGATGAATACCAAGCGCAGCCTGAATATTTATAGTCGTGTCGAGCTCTGCTGAGTAGGTTTTGTTCAGAAAACATGGAAAGAAATTAATATGACAGACGTAAGTAGTGGGCGTGAGAGCGTTCATATTATGAACGCTGTATTATTTTGTACTGTTTTATTCATCCTTCAAGGATATACATACATACATAAATCACGCCTATATCCCCGAAAGGGTAGGCAGAGGTGAACTAGCACCCACGTTTCACCAATTCTGTTAGGTCCCATGTAATAGTTGGCGAGCCTATTGCCATTTATCGGGCACAAAAGTCGCAGTACATTGCCATTGCTAGGTGGTATATGCTAGGAGGAACGCTGCTGCCCATTCCTCATAATTGATTTATCCTTAGTCGCCTTGTACGACACCCACGGGAGAGATTTGGGGTGGTGACAATTGTATTCTACTCTGCCGTCACCACACGGCACAAGGATATACATAACTTATAATAATGACAATATAAAAGGGGTAATAACATACAAGATATGTTGTGCCTTAGAGCGGGATAAGGGCAGGAAGAAGAAAAATACGTACTAGTAAAAATAATAATTGGTAACCGTAAAATGACCACTTCCTTGGGGGTCTATCTCAGAGTAAATAGGACTGCAATAGCCATTAGTCAATAGTCTCGTACATATTGTTCTGCCAATTTTTGCGAGGGGTAAATCAGTTTCGTTCAATGAATGAATGCATTTATTTTGCGTTAGTATTCTTACATTATTAAAAATTAAATGATGATTTACACTCTTACTTTACAATCAGTTTTCTTTCGATTTTGCAAAGACTGGGAATTGTTAAATACTGGGAATTGTAAAATTTTAAGGGGAATCAAAAATCAAAATGTGTGGAACTTAATAGGTAATAGTACATTATGTTACGAGTATGCTATGTTGGTCATTACATACGAGGCATTATTGCAAGCGCGAGCCGCAGGCGAGCGCGGTAAGGAAGCTGAGTGTGTTATGACCAATGCATACGAGTTGCATACCACGTTTTTCAACACAATTGCGAGGAAAAAAAACTTGTATTCTATAAAATCTTCTTCTATTGTTAGATAATTGCTGAAACTGAGACGGCTCAAAATTTACAGAAGATATAGTACTTGTTCTTGTAGATGCCCAAGAGACGTGCCTATTACAAGTATCAACCCATTTTTTTCGTATGCTGTATTTTTTAGGAAAACTAAAAATGAAAATTAAAAATTAGATGTTTCGGAATGTGAAAGCTTACAGTATAAATACTAGCAATTAGGATACCGGCTAGGGGCAGAGGTATTTTTGCCTGAACTACACATACCGATCATTTCTGATTTTAATACTACAATAATAATTTCCAAAACCTTTATTTATGTACGGAAGACTTTGGTGCCACATACCTCACTTCTAGTACATTGAAGTATTGCACTTGGATAACCGGGTTTTTTAAAGGAGCTTTTAAATATTAATAAAAAATTAAGTTAACGTAAATGTTGACAATGACATTTAGCTATCATCATACCAAATGTCATCAAAATCCGTCGCGTAGTTTATGCATGATGCGTGCACAAACATACATACAGACAGACAAAATGTTAAAAAATTGGTGATTTCACTTCATCTACTCTCATACATACATTCATAAATAAATCACGCCTATATCCCCGAAGGGGAAGGCAGAGGTGAACTAACACTCACGTTTTGCCAATTATGTTAGGTCGCATGCAATATGTGGCGAGCCTATTGCCATTTATCGGGCACAAAAGTTGCAAATTAATTAATTATTGATATTAATTATTGTTTTATTTTTATTTTATTAATTCATTTATTATTTTATATTTCCATGTAGTGTGACAAAAAATAGGCTTCAAGCAGCCGCAAAAGTGTAGGTAGGTATGTACTTAATACTAAACTAAATATAAACACGCAACGTATATTGTTAAAACGAAATTATAATTGGTAATTAATTAATTCAAAATGAAAAAATTACACTTATTTATTAACAACAAACTTTTTTAAATTATTGTCTTATTAATTGAATTGCAATAATGTTCAACCCTAGGTAGTCTCGTGGGGAGTGCGCTGGGAGTTCGTTTGATGACGTCACGGCCGTATTCCCCACGAGACTATAGCGCGAGATTTGAAATTGTAGTCTGCTAAAACATGAAATTATGAAGTAAATAAATATCAAATCTTAAAAATTATACTTTAAAATGAAATGTGACGCCATCATTTTGAATACTAGATGTTTTCGACTTTTTTTTACAGTAAAAAACAGCACAGGCAGGCATTTTAGTGGGAGCTCTGCACGGTAAGACGTTCTGATTATTGTGGTTTAAAAATGGCGGCTAAACTAGTTTTATATAACGCACAGGCATCCGATGCTTGTGCGTTTGGCAGAGGGGACTGTTAGGCAAAGGTTACTCCAGTCTTATTTACTCCGAGGGGTCTATACAAGATTTCGCCATTAAAATTTATGAAATAAGTAGGTAGGTTAATTTGCTACAGGTGCATAGTTTATCTACCGTCTAGGTCGAGGTCTACTATACAAAGGTGATAAATAATCCTTTAGCACATTCTCAATTACATTATCATCATATAATTATTGTCTAAATTAATAGAAGTATATATTTATGGTTTCATAATATTTTAAGCTGATGTGGAACGACGATTGTTGCATGTACGTTCTCTTTTTATTGTAAAGTTTAAGTAATAAAAAAGATTCCCTCACTCCTAACTACCTAACTAGGTGTTCATTACTATTCATGTCACAAAAGCAAACTGGGACGAATTATTTCTTTCGAGACGTTCCTGAAATAGGACAAAAAAGGGCGACAACTAAAAGAAAGGTTACAACTTTTCGATAACTGCCTAGAGACTAAAAGTTTGCGACTTATTTTTTGAGTGCTTTTTACGTTATAATAACAAATGAAAGCTAACTAGGTAACTTATTAACCTATTAATTTTTTTCACGCATATCTCGTTGTTTTTCAAATAAACAATAAGTACTTTCTAGAAGAGGAATTCATCAATTGAATTATTGATGTTATGTTAAGCTTAATTAAGTTATTTATTTACCTATTTTTAAGCTGAATTTGAAACAGACCCATTATTTACTGATACTACCCTACCTACCCAGTCACAAAAAAGTTACATAATTATGTAAACGAAAAACCTAACGTATTATACCCATTTCTATTGTTAATGCTAGGTTTTGTGTAAGGTCAAGTCGATTGGCGATAAAGTACGTAGGTACTTTTAACATGACCCGGCAAATATTATTTCCCACGATTATCCATCGATGTCATATTATAATTCTCTGACTATAAAGGTAGGTACTCCGTGAAAGGTTCCAGATACTGTGATTCTTGTACTCTTTAATAGGTAGGTATACTCATTGCATTGTACGTATGGTATGTACATTTAAATAAAAGCGAGGGACGACATCTACCTACCTAGGTAGGCACCTACTACAATGTGACCGAAACGAAATCAATACACAATATTTAGCGGTAGGTTCTAATATGCATGCATACTTACTTATTTTTGATCGCATAAAAATAGTATTACTATACGCTTAAATGTACTACTCTGAAAGAATTAACAATTATCATCATCATCATCATCACCAGCAGTTGTTAGGGCTTTAAATTCTAATATAGTAGAAAAAACACCAATTAGAAGGATCATGCATCGCTTCGTAAACCAATACATCGGAAAAGCCCCCTTCCTTTTGAAAGAAAAAACGTAAAACTACAAATAAAATAAGTTAAGAACTCAGATTAGATATTGAAAGGGGTAACGGGAATACCTATTACCGTATTTTGGAATAAAATAAATGTAACTGAATAAACAATAAAATAAAGATAGGTAATCTGTGTTCTTCAAGCCCATGTCAAGTAACGTAAAAGCATAAATATGTATATCCATTCATATAACATTCTGCAAACATCTCCCTGGCAATATCGGGGATTGCGAGCGGGCTACAGAGGCTAAACAATAGGAACAGCTGAAACTTTTATGAATGTAAGCGTACATTCAATAGAATGTACATGACATCTCTACTCGTTCCGATGTCGTGTTCCACGCTAGGCACACTTTTGTTTATATCTATTTTAGCTTACACCTGTTGTAGAGTTAAACTTTTGACATTGTTTTTTCAGGTCATTTGCTGTATTAATATGATAATATGAACATTTATAAAAATTATCGTTACACGCGCTTTATGACAAGAAATTTTGGAGTTTAGGTAAATTTAGCTTCAGCGATCTAGTTAGTTGATTTTTATTGTTTTATATGAATACTTTACTAAATATTTTGATAAGGTTTGAATTATTCCGAGTTGTAATTGGGCACCAACCGTAATTGACCTTTTGTCACCGAATTTGACTGATAAGAATAAGTTTTGAGATAATATTGATTTTCTTTTTGATCTTCACATATTCAGTTTTAATAAGAATTATTAAATTATTTATTCTCTAATACTTATACTAGGGAAATTGGTACTTAATTCAAAGGACAATCCAAAATGGACCCTGGTACTAAATTAAATAGGTAACTATGTCGATTAAAATCAACCAAAACCATCCAACAGAGGATTCATGCCGGATTAGTGGTAACTACATCGTTTCGTATGCCGAGATTTAAGCTCAATTTGGGGGACTTGTTTCAATGGTGAGCACAATGGGCGAATCAATTAGTATTCCAAACTCAACCTAGGTTTTGTCAAATTTTTACAGGTTTTTTGGTCTGTATATTGTAGAATTTCACATATTAGACCAGGGAATAACAAAAATATTCATGTTGGAGTGAACGGCTTTTTTTACTTTTTAAAATAGACATTGGTGCTGTTTGTTTCGTCAGTCAGATGTTGATATACTAGAACAGTGTGGCCCATAACTTCTTTAATCGCATATTAAGAACGTGATGAATTTCAACTAATTCGTAACCCAGACGCGTAAAACTGAGGGTCACTCAGTTTCTGATAAGCCTTTCTATTAGTTCTTAACACAGACTGTTATATTATATTATACATATTATGTACCAACAGCAACCAAAGTCAAGCCGGGGGTAAACACTGCTTCAAAGCCCAATTGGGGTTTCGCGGTTTGTTACAGCGTAACTTAACAACCGTAATTGTAAAAAAATCATATTCAGACTTTAGAAACAGCACTATACGGTTCAGTACCCAGTATTTGTCATAACTGTTGAAATCAAAGTTATTAAGACTCTTGTAAAGACAACACATCCTTGTGAGGTAAAACTATTAGAATTAATTTTTTTTAAGCCGCAGAAACAATGTTCAAAGAATAAAACGAAATACTTAGTTTTGTTCTGGTTAATATAATCACGATATAGTTTGGGCAGGACTACAGTCGCGATAGTGACAGAAATAGAACGGTCCGGCGCCGCTGGGCAAGGCACCTCGCCGAACTGTCTCTAAATTTCACCGAGCGCTCCACAGAATATACAATAGCGCAATCTCAACTCGTTTCTAGGATCGTCGTCAGTAAAGAGATAGCCTCTAGATTTCTTGTTAAAACTTTTACCTTTTACCTGTGCCTTGAATAAAACTGAACCTTTCCGTTGAATTGTTCCTTGCTTATCATCCTTTTTATTACAGTGTTAAAACAGCCTACAATTTCTGTTGGACATGAAAGAAAGCCTGGATTGTCAACGCAATCTAACTCAAATTGTTCAAGAGCTATATCTAGAGATGCATCCTAATTTGACAGCTGCATCATTTTTTTTTCTAAAAGTTGATACCCGAAGATCAAGGTCCTATCGTGGGTTAATTGTAAGTAGGTAAATAAAAAGACTTACCTCACTGAAGAATTCGTCCATGTAGCCGCCTTCGACGGCGACGTTGACATCGTCGGGTCCGACGTCGTCATCGTCGCTTTGCGCCTGAAACAAAAAAAAACAATATTGTGTTCATCATCATTGGAGTCTTAATTTATTTCTTACGCTAACAAGGTTCTTTTGAATATCGGGGTAATTTGTAAAAAAATATCATGTTATTTTGTGGTTACTTGGAGGATAAACAGTCTGCATGTATTCGTCGGCACTATCGAATTTATCTTTACACAATGAAAGCTTGGGTTAATAGTATTTTATTATATTTTATTAATTTTGTCAGAATAGGTATTAGTTGCGTTTACAGCCACTTACAAACAGTTTTTTACGTATGAAAAAAAAATATACCGAGTGCTGATTTTCAGAAGAATCTTCCTCAAAGTGACCTTTACTACCTAAGTATAATAAAAATATAAGAATAAAGTTATTATTTCATGCTCTGATTTATAGCACAATACCCAATTAAAACAATCCCTTAAACTATTATAGAACGTTAATTGAAATAAAAAGGACTTTAAGAGCTAGCTTTTATTATACTACTGATCCTTTGTTGAAAAGCGCACGTAGCTCGGCATTATTGAATGAATCCACTTAGGTGAGTCAGTCATTATTCAATTTCTGCTGAAAGTCCGCGCCCCCACAAAGGTCCGCCTTCGAGTGCGGACTCGCCTATACAAATGTGGTACAAACGACAAGTTGCTACGGGGGAGGACATTTTTAACTGGGTGGTAACTTTGTTCTCCTGGTCCTGTCGCTTAATTTGAATAATATGTATGTTTATTTTTTTACTTTACTCGAAGCGTTTTTAAAAAGTGGGAAATGAGAACAAATCTCTCTTATAGGAAATAAGTTCCAAATTATGGTACTTGACTTTTCAGACTCTCATCTAGTGCAATGTGCTTTATCATACTTTGCTATTTTACAGTCAACAGAGCACGAGGTTCTCCAGAACACTAACTGTGGATTGAGATCTAGAATATTGATACGTATCGTATCGCAAGTGTTTTTAACCCGTATTGTGATATTTCGTGCTAAAGCTCTTGAAAAACGTGACAGTTTGTGGCCACCAGGGGGCCTTTATACCGCCAAACTCGATTGCTGATGATAGCTATATTGCAATGCACTGCTTACGGCTATAGCAGCCGTCCTGAATTTTTAGGCGGCACGGATTTTGTGCCAAATTCATATAAATCATTCGGTGATCATTCGTTCAAAGCTATCGCTAATAGTTTAGGTACATTTGGTGGGAAATGACAGCATGACGTCATAAACTATAGCTTTTGCTTTAGCGATCGAGTTAGGCGGTAAGCCCCCAGATGTGGAATCCTTTAAATTGATTTCACATAATGGTAGGTTTATGTTTAGAGTTATTAATATGTTTAGAGCAATATGTTTCGTTAGTAAGGCAGAAGGTCAGTGCATCGTTCGCGGTCAACTTGTTCCAGCCGGGTCCGCGATCGATACAGGCCATGGAGACAAAGCAGAGCCTTTGACAACGCGTGGCTCATTAATTTTCGCGCCAGAACGAGCAAGAACTATTAGGAGCCCCAATTGTCATCCACTGACGCCAATAAAGCAGTGAAGGTTTGCTCCTTTATCACGAAAAATAGAATAAAAGGTGAAATCATTGTTTATTAATTCGTCAAAGGATTATTTACCGAGTAACATGGGAATAGATGTCTATCCAGACAAGAATATTATTACATTTACTCCTAAGATGAAAATCAAATCCATTTTCACCTAAATCTCTCCCTTCTCCAAAGTTCTAGTTTCAGGGCTGGTGGTGAAATAGCTGTATTAGAATTCATAAAAAAAGTGTTTAGTTGGGGCATTTCATTACACCTTTCCGTGAACATTTTCCCTATTTTATTAATAAAATTAAATTATTACAACAATATCGCATTGCGTTACTGTCAAATAAGCTAGCGAACCGTGGGTGTTAAAACACCTCTTCCTACCCCTTAGGAGAGAAAGGTGTAGTTTATGTAATAGTATATGTTACTATGTCACACATATCCTCATTAAAAACATAAAATAGTTATATTTTTAAGATTATAAAAACGTGTACATTATAATACCGCTGAAGAGATGGGTGGATTGTGTAAGGAATGATATTAATGTAAAAGGGAATCATGACATGACAAGTACCAAGCTAGAATGCAGGAAATAACCCTATACGAAATGGAACAAGAGCCGGAGAATGATGAGGCAGAACAAATTATGTATTTATTTGGCAATAACATGATTTGTGCCTATGCGGGCTCGACACTCGTTCTTTACTACACTGGAAGTATATTCTGTGTTTTACGACCACAGCCGCAGGTAGAAAAATCTCTACAATTCTGTTCGTGTCCGCATAATATCCGGCCGCAGGAAAACGTGTCAAACAAACATACATTAATGTCACGTAACTTAAAATATTACAACAAACCGTACTTTACGAAAATGGTTTTTCATAAAAGATATCCACATACACATACTTTGTGAGTTAAAGTTACGGCAGAACTAATATTTTTACTGTTTTCATATAGTTCTATCCACATAAGTCATGTAAAACACAAAAGTAAAAAATCATTAATTTTAAGAATCTACATAAAAGTACCTTTTTTTATATCACACCCTAGCACTTAATCTAATCGTAGTTATCTGTATCTTCTGCAAGTCGCGTGTGTATGGGAAAAATCAATACATTTATAAAGTCCATTGTTTCTTCTATCATCTAGTTTTTTTTCAGGTTAGGACATCATAGATACAAAATTATCGTAAACTTTCATTTACGGCGGGTCCCAATGCTCTATCTACAGTTAACAGTAAGCATACTACAGTTGTGTTGCCTGGCATTTTTTGTTATAATAATATATTAAGATAAATACCTAACAGAAGTTACTAAGCAACAAAGCTGAAGTACGTCTATCTTCAACTGTTGATAGAATATAGGGACCCACCGTTAGACAACAGTATCTATCAAAAACAAAATATGACTACGGAAGATTTATAAATACATTTTGTAATAAATAATTCTGAGCTCATAAAACCTTCAATATGTGTGTGAAACAACATTATATTATCATTAACTTTTATGTGGTTATATTAGATGTAATGAATGTAAATCTTTTTTCGCGTATAACAATCTGTTTAATAATACACGAACAGCAGCTTAACTGAAACAGTTTATTTATTACCGGGGCCCAGACAGAAATAATTCAACAGCGCGGCAGGCATCGGTCAAGGGCACCGCTAGACCAGACAAAGGAGTACCTTCGCTAGTCAGCGATTACCATTAAACACTTCATTCTGAACGAGAGGGCCCCTGATGATACTTGAACGCTAATTAGACACCAAGGAAACGTCGCCAAAAGAAATGGAACTTACTGTCTGAGTCTTATTATAATTAGAACAGTCCAACTTCACATTTCCAAGTATTCACATACATAAATCACGCCTATATCCACGAAGGGGTAGGCAGAGCTAAATTAACACTAACGTTTCGCCAATTATGTTAGGTCCCATGTAATACGTGGCGAGCCTATTACCATTCTGCTTCATGCTGTCTTAACTGATCCGGCAAACGTTGTTTTACCTTTGCAACCTAGGGGTATAAAAAATAACCTACGACCTATTCTCAGACCTACCAAATATAGTACACAGAAAAATCATAAAAATCGGTCAAGCTGTTGCCGCTTCGTTGTTATCAAATGATAACAAACACCGTGAGACGAGATTTTTATTAAATTAGATTAGATTTGCCATCCGTTTGTATGAATAATCAAACAACACAAAAAAAATATATAAATGTCAATAAAAAATCTACACAAATCGGAAAACCGTTACAAGCTTCAATAAATGAGTTACATAACTTAATATATACAAAAGATGCTAAACCATATTAATAAGATTCCGTGGGAACCGCTTTCAATGCGAGTTCAAGTAAATAAATTACCTACAGAAGTTATAGTGTCAGATTTAACTGGTACCTTGGTACCTACCTATGTTTACCCTTCTCGCCAATCTCGACTGCGTACAAGCTAAACATCAACAATGTATAGATTTTTTTGTAAATTACTCTTAATAGAATATCATGGTGATATCTAAAATTCAATAATCAACTACGCCAAAAAACATATAATAAAAGTTAGCTGTAATCAAATAGCATATTTATTATTGGAAATTAATCAAAATAGCTAAAACATTGAGCTTAAAATCTTCTTATTGTTTTAATTATTAACAACCAGTTAATCGTAGGTATTGTTTTAGCAGAAATAATACCGAACGAAGTTTTTTAACATCAAATAGGGAGCAATTTATAACTAAAAGAAAGCAGCGTACGCCTTTTAATGGAACTGTCAGCTAGTCTGTTAAAAACACACCTAAGTAAACGCAGACTAGGTTAGTTAATAACTTTGAGAGAAAATTTTGTTTTCATCTGCAAGACAAAGTAGTAATTAGTTTATCTTTAGGGCTAAAAACAGAGCACAGTTAAATTTGCTAACAACATGAATTCGAATGGCCGCTACAAGAACGTGGAATAAAAAGCAATGGTTAATTAAGCCCGTAGGTAGTCGTACTTGTTTAGATTGCTATTTTCACATATTATTGGATTGGACAAAATGGAGGGGTGCCGAGTTGGGAATCGAGTCACGTAATTTAATCGAACCACCGCATGTGATTTCATGGCACCGAAGCTTGTTGCAACTTGCGAATAGTTAGAGACTTGTGTAAAGCTCTATCCCGGTAATACCCATTATAGATTATTGACACGTTACCGAATTCCATTATATTTTACTTAAAGCTTTCAAACATTAAAAATCTATTATATAAATTAGTGTCCCTCGTTATAGACAATACTATATTGTAGCCATTACAAAAGAGGCATAATTGTCTTAAAATGCAATTGTCCCAAATGAAAAGAAATATAAGTCAGAAAATAGTCGAAAAATGTATTGAGTCGGTACATGATTTTTCGAAGACTGCAATTAAGTAATTGGCTGTATCTTCTTTAAATAATTGTTTACAAGTTTTTGTCACAATCTGATATTATCTCTTTCAAATAAGATGCTTAAAATCATACAGAATTAGTATAAAAATTATAAGTCACACAATTATACTTGCACAATATTCCAGGGGAGTCGGACAAGCGTGAGTTACGCGGGCAACCGGCGCATACTATAGCGACCAGCCTAGCCAGAATAACCAACGAAACACGATATGATGTAGTAATTTATCGCTGTGAACTGTCAAAAAACAATAGTTTAAACCCTAAAAAGCAGCACTTCAAACATCAGCGATGCCTCCTTTGCCGATGCGTCAAAGTTGCGTGTGCGATTTACTTACTTACCCATTAATTTGAAACTTATTTACAAAATAGAAAATGTTACAAAACTAATCATTGTTACGTCGCAAATTAAACTAACATTAAGTTAGGATGGTTGTTATTATTGATGGTTTTTGAATTACATATAAAAATTAGGAGCAGATTTAAACATACCTACGTGGTTTTTACTCCGGGCACAGTTCCCATGAGATAGCGCTCATAAAGTCGTGGGCGGATGTTAGTATTTCAATTAGCTAGCGAAGTTTAAATAAAATTTAGTAAAAAGTACTAACCGTAACTAACCACGTTATTCTTTTTTAATTTCAAGGTGAGAAAATGACTCCACGCGCGGTTGTAAAGTTGAGCAAATACTACTGCTAGTCGCTCAAGGGTTAATTAAAAATATAATATATTAAAATGTTAATGAACAACAAAGGCCAGCGCGACCCATTAAAATCGTTAGGAAGGCTAGAAATAACACTTTTACTAACGGGGAAATAAAGTGTAACCGATACGTCATAACAGCGAACGTACCCAGTTACGTAACGAACGATCGACCTTCACCTTAGCAACCCCTCGTAGGCGAACCTCTGAATGTAAACTGTATTAACCAAATTTATCTCAATCTGTTCTAAATTTATCTTGAATTATTTCTATTTTTCAATTATACTTTAACAAACTTCTATGATAAAGGAAGCACAACAAATCGGGCTGAGGATTGACGGTACCTTACGGCGCTTCTTCATCCATAAAATGAGTGTAATTTTTTAAGAAGAGAGTTGAATATTTTTCATTATATTTTCATAGCTATTCGATATAGACAACAATATAAGGCCTTGTAATTCTGTGTAAAACTGGAAGTTTTAAACACTTGAAGATTTATATATTGTCATCTCATTATTATCGGAAAAACGATAAGGAAAAGGTATCTAAATAAAGTGCTACTAACGTAATAATATGTTCATGGATGTATCTTGTTACCAATAAATAATGTTTTCTAACTTTGGGCTACAAAACTTTCCCGCTTTTAGTGTCTATGGCGCATAAATAAATACCTACTAAACATAAACTGAACTATGACTCTACAGCAAAAATATACGTTTAATTATATTTAGGGCCTGTTTCACAATCTACAAGTAAGTTCGAAGTAGCTTACTTTGCAGTTCAATTGACATATATATCATATTACAACTGTCAAATGGTCTGCGAAGTAAGCTACTTAGAACTTAGTTGTCGATTGTGAAACAGACCCTTAGAGTCCACTGAATTTTTCATAAACGTCAAGTTATGTTGAATATTTCTTGTCAGTATTTAGTTCTTAATTTTCTTCGTCTCTGATCTTGAATAAATTAGTCAGTTGAAAAATAATATTTAAGACAGGATTTATTTTCAAATTTAGCAAATGCTCATAAGAACACGAGAGACACAATAAATTAATTGAATGAAACATTTATAACGGAAATTGGGTTTCATGAAAATAGTCTTAGCTGCTACTATATGTATATCTTTAATCGTTATCAGCGTATATTACACCACTAATAGAGCTTTCTTTTTACTGAACTTTCCCGGTTGTCGGAAGAATATAGGGAAAATAGGAGGAAACACACGTGGGCCCATTTCCGGTTAGTGAATATTAACGACAGCATAAAAGGAGTTCGAACTAACGGCCTAACATATGTTCTGAAGCACTTTTTGGTCACCCATCCACGCTTTTGTCCTAGAGAACACTGCTTAGATTATACTATCGCAAGGCAAGCCTAGCGCGCTTTATGTTGAACCATCGCGCCCATCCAACTGATGTAAGTACAAACTATAAAAACAATCCAATTTTCAGAAAGACGGCACGATAAAATATTGCCTGACAGCGGTCGTTAAGGGTGCGCTGTTACTATAACGCTATACAATACAGGGTATAGTTGTCAAGGGGATTTACCAGATCTGGGTCAGGCCGACGAAATCTCAAAATCTCGGCACATAATTACAGGCCGCGGACGCGTGGCGCGGCATCCAGATCGGCCGCAGCCTCGCACAACTTTGCGGCCCGCCCTATTTATCAGACCTCCAAACACTCAGCCACGCGATAGGTTGCAGAATTTTATCTACCAACCCCTCTTACTTTAACAAGAAAAATGTTCTTCTTTTTTATATCCTACTCTGAGACACGCTTGGTCATGGTTAATTTGCAAAAAACGGGCGGTTTTACCAAACAAATAGAATTGCACAGTTAGTATCCTTGGCAATTCATACAAAACTGTGCAACAATTTTCAATTGATTTTCAACAACACAAAAAGTTCGAGGAATTTTACAGTTTTTCATGCCTCCCTGCCATGCCTCCATGAAGCCACATTTTAAAAACTGTTTATGTTACTTACAGCCGGTTGGATGTCAGAATTTTAAATGACTGCCTGGGCAGTCCTTAAATTTTCCATTAGGGGTCCTATTGTATAATTTATCAGCTCTTAAATAACATAATACATGCATAAATCACGCCACGTGGGTGCTAGTTCACCTCTGGCTATCCCCTAAGGGGTAGGCAGAGGAGAACTAGCACCCACGTATCACCAATTATGTTAGGTCCCATGTAATAGGTGGCGAGCCTATTGCTATTTATCGGGCACAAAAGTCGAAGTACATTGCTAGGTGGTATAAAAGGAACGCTGCTGCCCATTCCTCATCACTGATTTATCCTTATTCACCTTGTACAACACCCACGGGAGAGATTTGGCGTGGTGACAATTGTATTCTACTCTGCCGTCACCACACGGCCTTCTTAAATAAGTAATCATGTAAAACCTAAGCCAAAACCTTGAGCGGTATGTATTGGAATGTTGTCATTCCAATCACTCTCCGTTCATCGGTCTCTCGACATGGCCCGTTGCATCTCTTTTAATTATATTCATTCATCACGAGCACCTTTCCGGTGTGATGGCTGATATGAATCAAAAGGGAGTGGATTGCTTGATGACGTCCGACCGATATGAATGGAAGAGGAAACATACTGTGCCGACTCCAGATAGACTGGGAACAGGGCAGAGAGTAGAAGAAATAAGTAATCATTTATTTAGGTTTTCACATTATTTATTTAATTAACCCCAACAATGTCAATCACACACAATAAATATTTATGACACAGCAAGGATGTGGTAAAATAAGATGGTATAAGAGCTGGAGTCAGTAAAATATGAATAAAAGTTAAAAAGTACGTGTAAACAGAAAGATATATTATATTGAAGTACGTCAAGATTTTCACAATAAATATTTACAAACTGCCAAAGTCAACTTTCAAGTAAAGAACTTAGAGTGAACTAACCAGTAATACAACAAGCTCGGCGAGGAGGCAATTAACAGCCTTCGGCCGCAATTATGTCACTGGTACCAAAGGTGCCGGCAGCATCTGATCCACGCACACAATCGCACTTCGTTCGTAGTGACACTGTCCGAGCTGGGCGGGATACTCTACCAAACTGCTACTTACTGGCACTGATAAAGCGGCGTGCCTGTATCTGACCATTCGGGACGAAATGTCTAGAGGTTCGCTCAAATTCGGCTTCTCTAGTTTTGGTTTGACTCCGCATAAGCCTTATGGACCATTCCCTGATGTTCGTCCGTACCGCTCTTCCTAACATCAGTTGATATTTATGGTGATTGGTCATCTCTTATTGGTGTACGGCGAAGACATAGTTTGATTTGGACCAATTTGTCGGTTAGGTCCGCTCATAGCCATAGCATGCCATCCTCGTCGCCAATTTTTGTGTTTTTAGAATAAATCCAATTAACCAAACATTACAATATTGACAATGTCAATCACACACTGAATATTTATGACTATAATGACAGCTAAAACATGACGCTTGCGTTTAATTTTCATTGATTTGACAGACACAAAACAAAAATTATTTGAAATAGGTTTAACGAAACGCAACCATTCCCTCTTTTCCCTCAATTTAATAATCTGTTGTTGGCAGCACTGTTTAATGTCGCCATTAGTTGGTCTATAACTAATGGACCTTTATATGGAGCTGATAATGTTTTGTGCAACGTCTTTATTTTGACAGTAAACATTAGCACTAATGTCTCTATAACTAATGAGTTTTTTAAGGAAAGCTTTCTGCAACCGGCTGTAAGCCATTCAAATACCTATAAAATCACAAAACAAATTGCATAATACATATGGATACCTTGTTTAACGAGATTAGAAGTACCTACTCTTTGTAAGAACAAGTAGGGGCCAACGGGGTTTATTTAATTCATACCTAGCTGCTGGCCTAATATCCTCAAAGTTCCGAACAGAGTAAGAAATTATGAAATATTTATTACTCCTTTGGAGCCGGCCCCTTTCCTGGCCACCACGTTGACTGATTTTCGTAGTGTTTAAGAATTAATACGCCAAATAACTAAGGCAGAAAAATTTAAGGCACGTCTATATGACAGTTTTCTAATGTAAAAAAAGTATATTATGTATGTTACAGTCTAAACTATTATTACTAAACTGAACACTATACTAACTAACCTAACCGGCGACCTACTAATAATAGCTTGCCCCCTATATATTGTCTACAGATATAAAATTGGTTAGGTTAGAGCCATGCACGACTTATTGTTAGGCTGTGGTCAAAATTACACTTATCAATCAAAAAGTAACTTTGACCCGTTACGAGTTTTGACTGTAACGTTTACCAAGAATTACTACTACTAGTAAAGTAATCATCCTGAATCAGACTTAATAGAGATAAATTAATTTGCTTATTTGAATATTTCACCCGCATTACGTTAGCGTTTTAAGCCCTTGCCCTATCTAGAAATGATAATTTGCTTAATAGCTTGCGAACCATACCCAGTACAATAGTGAGCGCAAACATAATGTTTATTGTTGTGTGAATCGACCTGGATGAGCCACCAACAATATTGGTTTAAAGTTAAAAGGTATGTTGTTGGGCCATCTCTAGAACAAATTTGTCCTGCAATATACCTCAAAAACGATAGCACCAAGCGACAAAAATGATCCTACTCAGATTTACTGGCTGATGTTTCGAAATTATAAAAAAAAGTAAACTTAAGTATTTTATTTTTGAAATTATGTTCAAAAGTAATACACATAATTTAAAAAATAACAATGGATGAAAAATAATGAGTGGAGAAAAAGGGCAGGGGAAGGCTTCGGCGGATTTTTCAAAATAAAATTGAAAGTATGCATAGGATGAGGACATTAATAAGGTTAGATGAAGCGAAAGCAAGTGGGAATAGCAAGTGGGAAGAAGTGATCTCTGTGGGAGAAAGACGTGACGTATGTATGTATGTTTAAACAAAAGATAATACTGGTCAGATCACTGTCGTTTCACATTGTCCTGTTAATCAGAGAATATGCTAAGTAACGGGAATAGAGCAATCCCATTCGCCTCTTTTTGGAGGCAGACCGTCCGTTGTACAGCCCAAGGGCGAGTCGCTGACGTCGACCGCGTATAAGTTTATGACCTCTAAACAAGACCTCTCCAAGGGTTTACTATCATGTCCGGCCGCATAGCACGAAACGTCACAATCACCATCAAATTTTAATTTCATAAGCTATACAAGTAAACTTTTTTTTTACACTCACACCTATCATCTAGCCCAAAGTAAGTAGCCTAAGCACTTGTGTTATGGGTACTAGATGACGGACATATTTTTAATATAATTATGTATATAAATGTTGAAAATATACTACATAAACACATACACAAACATGACTCGGAAACAAACATTTGTGGTCATCACAAAGTTTTCCCCTACCAGGATTCGAATTGAGCATTCGACCAAGGCGGACGTCAAACTTACTACGTAACGATTGCCGTGTAGTGGCAGAGAAGAATACAATTGTCACTTCACTACCCCTGTCTCTCGTGGGTGCCGTACAAGGCGACTAAGAATAAGGAAAGGGCAGCAGCGTTCCTGGTGTATCACCTAGCAAATGACTGCGATTGAAGTTCCCGGTGAATGGCAATAACTCTGATGAAATACATAATATTCAGCTGTCAAATATCACATCGTAATAGGTACAATGTCTATCCATTGCTGGGGCAGTCGCCCTACTTTAATTTAGCTATGTCCTTTTATATCCTTAAAGGTGGAATTTAAAATAACAAATCATAATACAATTAATCAAATATTTATAAATAATGAAAAGAAGAATCATAATGACGTAAATGTAAATGAGGCTTGCAGAGAAAGAAATCGTACGAGTGAACATCGACAATAGGGACACCGTTTTGAGGAGGATAGACAAAGGGCGAACACGCTACGTTACGTAACCCCTTTGCAGCTCTCTCTAGCCTACTCGCCTTGACAGTTCCAGAACAGTATGACTGACCACATGCATTGTTTCACTGAGCTTCGATTTGACTCGATTTGAGTAAGATAGTTAGACCCGACAAAATTTGCGATTAATTTTGAATAGTCATTTTTTGACAGTAAGTACTCGTTAACGTTATCGTCTCTGAGTGCGGCAGTAAGTTTATAAAAACTGGCTGGACAAGTTTTATAACATGGCAACAAAGATTTTGTTAGCTTTCTAATGATTTGATATTAAACTAACTGATCTTCTTTGCCATTCCTGCAGAGTACGTTACGTGATATTATATTAACTATTTTGGAATACGTTATTTTCGAAGATTTTGCGCGTAATAAGGGCGTCACAAAATACAGCAATACTCAATGAAACTGGGAGCCGAAAAATTCAATAGAAAAACTTATGTTTCTGCTTTACGGAAATGAATTTGGTATTTCTTACTATGAATCCTAGCGATTATGGTGCCTTTTTAATTAATCTCAGTGCGGGAAAAAAATTAGCTTTTGATTCTATAAGGATACCCAAGTCACTTTCGTATCTAATTTGTTTGTTCTTATTGTGTTTATGGTAATCTATTTACACTTTGCCAAATCAAAGGAAACTAACGCAGAACAATGTAACAATAAAACAATATAGGTATACGTTGTTTCGTCCATTATTAGAGTTATGCAATAAAAACAATAGCAAATGAAGTCTTTTATAAGTTTTCGAATAATCAATCGGTAGACGATTGGACCATATATCTGTAATTGGACCTAATGAGCTCCTCTGAATTGAGTATTAATTATTGCTGTTGCAGTCAGGCAGACTTACGGTGCCTTCTAAAGCACGCTGTAACACAGTGTAATATAATATCTATGGCCCCTATATGGGAACAGTTCTTGGCTCATGCAGTCGCAAGCCGAGCGAGCGAGCCTTTTCTCAATTTAACTTGGGACTCAAAGTAGATTGCTTTACACAAGTTTATTAACGTGGGTAATCATGTGCAATGTAGATTAATTATACATACGTAAAGTAGTTTTGCTATCCGGGCAGGTGCCTGACCGGATAGCAGCGGACGCGGGTTCGATTCCCGCCTCAAGATCATAATTTTTCGAAATTCTTTTTCTAACCCCAAAATCTTTGTACTAATTTTTCTAACATTTATATAATGTTAAAATTAAAATCGAATAGTTTATAAAGCAAACCCAAGCTTAACCGAACGCACGGTTTTGTAAAAATATCTGCTTTGGAATGTTTGAAATTTATTTCTACATTGCGAGGGTACCCGTTGGCTTACAACGTGAAGTGTAAAGGTTAGAAGAATTTCGGCAAGTTAATTAGTGTCTTGGGTGGCCGAGCGGTCAGGCACCTGCCCGGATAGCAGCGGACGCGGGTTCGATTCCCGCCTCAAGATCATAATTTTTCGAAATTCTTTTTCTAACCCCAAAATCTTTGTACTAAAGATATTTTAATTTAGATAATTTGGTAATACATAATAAATTAGTATTATAAATTTTGATAGACATAGAGGTACAAGATGAGCGCAGATGAGATGGATTTGGATACATTGTGAGATAAATTACAATAATGCACATCTAATTATTATTTGTCTGAAGAGCAATAGGATATAATAGAAAAAAGTGTAACCCCAAAACAAAAAAGGACATGGGCTCCTGTTCTTGTTGACTTACGAGTAGGCATTCATCATCACCATCACCAGCCCTTTTAATGTGGGCCACAGGCCTACCATGAATGGAAGAATATAGGGAGATTGGGCCATAACCCACCACACTGGCTCAGTGCGGGTTGGTGGGTATTGACGACTGTAGATGCAGCCGGGACCAACGGCTTAACGTGCCTTCCGAAGCACGGAGGAACTCGAGATAGTAATTTTTTGGTCACATATCCAATTACCGGCCTTAGCGAACATTGCTAAGTTCATTACACAATCCCTGCAAGCGCGCTATGCCACTGCGCTATTAATTAATTAGTCTCAAAAGCTTAGTTAAAATAGCTTCGCTTTTAAGTTAATTCTGTCATGCCCTTTATATAATTTTAAATGAAATCAGTTATGTATCAGTAATAGTAGTTTTTCCATCAAGTGCACAAAACGAATCATTTTTGTCCGAGACTTTTAGCAGCCCGAGCCGAAGGCGAAGGCTGATAGTAATGTCGAGGATAAAGATGGTTTTGTGGACGAGTTAGAAACTCTGCTTTTCACTTCGATTGCGAGGAAATAAAACAGTAATTTATCTTAACATTTCCTAAAATTCAAACTAAAATTAGTACAGTTTTGAATACTAAAGGAAATTGTTTTTCCCATTGATATTAGGCTTGGGCTGCAGACCTATACAGCCAAGTATTAAATTAATTTTGAAATAATAATTCTCTTTAATTAATTTAATACTTACCGTACCTACTTGAATTGAAATTTTAATATCTTTTATGTCTTAAATAGGATAAATCAGTCATGAGGAATGGGCAGCAGCGTTCCTCTTATACCACCTAGCAATGTACCTACTGCGACTTTTGTACCCAATAAATGGCAATAGGCTCGCCACCTATTACATGGGACCTATCATAACTGGCAATACGTGGGTGCTAGTTCACCTCTGCCTACCCCTTCGGGGATATAGGCGTGATTTATGTATGTATGTATGTTATGTCTTAAAAAACACATTAGGCAAATAAATTTAAGTAAATATAAAAAAAACAAATTCTATGTCTGAATTTCTTATTGAGTTTGGCTGCATAGCTCATTTTCTTTGCCTTAATATAGATACTTTTATGATTAGATACGTTAATGCTCTAGAGCACAAAATTCGATTTTGTGCAGCCTATATCCTGCACAAACAAGCACTTTCAGAGCATGAGAAGTTAAAATTATATTTGTTCACTAATACCCAAATACATTTAGTAAGAGTAATGTTTAATATATAATATTAATACCATATATTATTTTAACAAAGAGCGCTTGGTCTTATCGTTATGCATATCACACAATAAACAATGACATCTTGTGATAGTGAGCCTTGTGATAACGAGTTGTCAGGCAATATGAAACGATTTTCACTCCAAGGCGTCCATAATTAATAACCAAAAGGTTGTCGATGGAGTCCGCCCAAGTATCGCCAGTTTGTTAATTCATGTTGTCATCATTGATTGTTCTAGTCCAATACCTATATTCGAAATAGTCTTCGATTAGCATAAAGCTGCAGACACTACTTCTTCCTGCCCTTATCCCGCTCTAAGCGGGGTCGGCACAACATGTCTTCTTATTCTTCCACTCCTTTCGATCCTTCACCAATTTCTCATCCACTCCTCTCGCTATCATGTGCTCCTTTACACAATCCATCCATCTCTTTTTTGGTCTTCCTCTCCTTCTACGTCCTTCCACGGATGATAAATCTATAAATCTACTCATGTTAGATGCGTCCTTGTACTACAAGCAGAACATAGAAGTCATATGCATGCGTTATCTTTTACGTATTAACGTTAAAGATTAACTGCCGCACGCAGAAGCGTCAATTACTTATCTAACGAGTACTTAATGTCAAAAAAATCATTTAAATCTGGACCATAGACCCAGCAAGAATAGCGACTAGTTTTAATTTGTCATTTAATTGACCGGGTGTTTTAATTTGTCAGTGAATCTCCGAGTGCGGCAATAAGCGATGTTAAGATCAAGGTCATAAGTTAGTTGATTACATAATTTTTTTGTAATAATTCGGCATGGCAGATTCCCTTTGATAAAGTAATGTTATTAGATTTATTATTTCATTCTTAATTTATAAAAATTATATATATTTCTGCGTAAAATAACTAGTAGGCGTGCTGATTACGGACCTCGATGTCGGTAACTACGAACTATGCATTTAATAGAATCAGTGCCAAACAGTTAACCGAACAGTTGCTGTCTGGCACAGTTCTACGCCCGTTTCACCCGAAACAACAGATGTGGTATTTGATATATGCATACCTACACAGATTTTTTTTACATCTATACTAATATCATAAAGCTGAAGAGTTTGTTTGTTTGTATGGTTAAACGCGCTAATCTCAGGAACTACTGACTCAAATTAAAAAAATATTTTTGTGTTGGATAGTCTATTTATCAAGGAAGGCTATATAATAACCTACATTAACGCGAGCGAAGCCGCGGGTGTCCACTAGTCATACATATAAGACACGCCTTTCTCCTAGAGGGATAAGCAGAGATCAGTTCTTTCCACTTGCTACGACCCTTACTTCTTTCGCATCATCCAATTTCAATACTGTCTTCAGAATGTCGGTTTCAGGTACTCTTGATCGGGACCTTGTTTAATATTAATATATTTTCAATTTGATTATGAAAGATCAGCCAAGTATAAAACAGGAAGGGAAGGCCCCTTCCATTCACTTCCGACATACAAATCCCTTTTGTCACTCTCCTTTCACTAATCTTTTCTAATGCGAGCATCCCTTTCTCAATTCTTGTCATTACGTCTTCTTTAAAACCACACCATTCTTATATAACTATGAGAAGTAAAAAACAAAAACAAATATAAAGATTTGAAGACACTTATTTTACATCACCAATACAACTCTAACTTTAAAAGATAAGATTAAGAATGTTTTGAAATGAAAACCCCGATAAAAGTTAACTTTTGATGAAAGGCCACATTCCGCAGACAATGCAACAAAAATAGTTTTTATTCGGCATATCAACTAGGGTTTCAGTTAATTTAAATAATAGGTTGGGGAAAAAGTTTCTTCGCATTTTTTAAGAAAATTCAAAACATTTTTTAATATAGTTTATTTACATTTAACTAAAGTATGTAGGTACCATTTTGTTCGATAACTTTTTGCCATCTTGTAGGTAGGGACATGATCCCATTGCTATAGAAATTTTGGGACTTCTGGTCAAAATACCGCGACAAGTGGTTTTGACAGTCCTCTCGTGATGTTAACCTGACACTGCCTGAAGAATTCTGAAGAGACCGAAACAGGTGGAAATCTGAAGGTGCAAGGTCAGGACTATACGGCGGATGCATTAACATCTCTCAGCCAAACTCTCTTAATTTTTGCTGAGTGGCTAAAGATGTGTGAGGTCTAGCGTTATCATGATGAAAAACCACAACCCTTCTGTTGATTAATTCCGGCCGCTTTCTCTCAACTTCTTGCTTTAATCTCATCAGTTGTTCGCAGTAGAGTTCAGAATCGATGGTCCTGCCTGGTGGTAACAGCTCATAATTAATAATGCCCTTCCAATCCCACCACACACACAGCATCACCTTGTTGCGAGTTAACCCGGGTTTCGCCACAGTCTGTGAAGCCTGACCGGCCTTTGACCACGACCTTTTTCGCACGTTCTTGTCGTACGTGATCCACTTTTCATCACCAGTTATCAGCTTCTTCAAAAATGGTTCGGTTTCATCACGTCGTAATAAAGAATCACAAATGAGTACACGGTTCATTAGGTTTCTTTCAGTGAGCTCGTGAGGTACCCAAATGTCGAGCTTTTTTGTGTACCCAGTTTTTTTCAAATGCGCCTAAACTGTTTTGTGGTCAATTCCCAGTTCTTCAGCTACGTCGTAACTACTGACATGCCGATCTTGCTCCACTTTTTCAAAAATGGCATCCATTTTATCTGTAATAGGGCGACCAGAGCGACGTGCATCTTTGACATCAAAATTTCCGGATTGAAAACGCTTAAACCAAATTTGTGCTACTCTCACAGACACTGCACTAGGTCCATAAACATCGCAAATTTTTTTCGCGGCTTGCGTTGCATTTTTACCTTTTTTGTAGTAAAATTTTAAAATGTATCGAATTTCTTCATTACATTCACTCATCTTGGCGGTACGAAAAACAAATGAAAATCACACATTTTCCTAATTTGAATTTGGAATTATGTTCTTTAAAATTTAAACTTTCAATAATACCAAAACCACCCAGATACAAATAGTATAGCCAAAGAGATTTTATTACAAGTTTATACATACTATAATGCGAAAAGACTTTTTCCCCAACCTAATACAATAACAGAAATCGGCTTGCTAGGACCTCTCAATCTGTTAAATTAGATTATAAGCGAATTTGTATTCAATTGGTAAGTTTTTTTTACGCCTGTGCCAGTCATTTCTCATTATTACAGATCTGTCTGAGGTTGATCGCAACACAGAATCAATGAAGATCTTAATAATTTTCAAAGTCAATGCATGTGTAATGCATATATTAGAGATCTGGGAAATATGATGACAACCCGTGACCCCTGTGTGACCCGAAGGCTCGATTTGGAATACAGCCATTAGCATTAACAGAAATATCTCCGACAGAAACGGGTGTTTCCTGATCACGCCTAAGAGTTCCATACAATGAACCTGTCTCCTTTCAGATATTACAATAATCTGAATGCAAACACTATCCACGAGCATGTTTGGCGAAAGGGCAGTAAATAATAATCCATGAAGCCTCATACCTTGCAACGTGCGGAATGTCGAGTATTACGTGAAAACGAATTATTTTAAAAGCCTTATTAAAAATTTCGGCAGATAAACCATGTTACTGCAGTCCCTCAAAACAAAATGCATGTAAATTGTTTCAGACCTGTCTACCTCATTGAGTTATAAAGTAAACTAGAGACGCTATGCCAAACAAAAATATTCTCCCAACTCGAATCTACCTACGGTGGCGGGGTGTGCGGGGCGAGCGGGCGAGCGTGGCGTGGAATCAGTTATATGCTGCAGCGCTAAACAAACAACATAAACGCTAACACAATTAGCAGTCGATTATCGTTTAACCAAAGTATTAAAACATGTAGCGCTGATCGCTGATAGAATACAGTTTTCTCGCGACCAAAACATCGCAAGCGCCGCCGATTTCATGGCGCTTACGCGTTTCTTTCAACGCAGTCTAACAAAAATATCTTTATAGATTATGCATCGCAGAGGAGACAAAGATTTAGTGCCTACGAACCCAATTTGAATGCATTATCTATTTATTATAAAATTTTATCTAACATATTTTTTGTTTAACTAACTAATTATTATATATTTAGAAATTAAATTATTAAAATTATAATTAGCCGTGTGGTGACGGCAGAGTAGAATACAATTGTCACCACCCCAAATCTCTCCCGTGGGTGTCGTACAAGGCGAGTAAGAATAAATCAGTGATGAGGAATGGGCAGCAGCGTTCCTCTTATACCATCTTGCAATGTACTGCGACTTTTGTGCCTGATAAATGGCAATAGGCTCGCTATCTATTACATGGGACCTAGCATAATTGGCGAGACGTGAGTGCTAGTTCACCTCTGCCTACGCGTGATTTATGTATGTATGTAGAAATAAAATGGTTAAGAAATAAAGGAAAAGTCAAAGAATTGTTTTAAGTTTAAAATAAAAAAAAATTACTACTTTGATTTTTATTTGTACATTATTATATAATTAAAAAAATTATCATTCAAAGAAAAACAGGTTGAGATATTTTCGAAAAATTATTGTCCTAATGCGGGATGCCTATAGCACTCGGCTAACCAGCACGTTAGTTAATTTGACGAATCTTCTCTTAAGTTTTATATGATTTTAAAACAGGTATTTTTACAAATACCGTGCATTCGAGTACACTTGGGTTTGCTTTTTAATGAAACATAAACAAAATATAATTACATACATACATACATAAATCATGCCTATATCCCCGAAGGGGTAGGTAGTGGCGAACTCACATTTTGCCAATAATGTTAGGTCCCATGTAATAGGTGGCGAGCCTATCGCCATTTATCGGTTACAAAAGACGCAGTACATTGCTAGGTGGTATAAGAGGAACGACTATTCCTCATCACTGATTTATCCTTAGTCTCCTTGTACGACACCCACAAGAGAGATTTGGGGTGGTGACAATTGTATTTTACTCTGCTGTCACCAATCCGAATCCGTGAAAATATGGTCCGTGGTAGCCGTAGAACTATTTCTATGGTAACTTACGCACTAGATCCGATATCGGTCATCCGATTTCTTTCTGTTAAATCAAATATTTCATATTTACTCGGTTTCGTAGTGCGTAATCGCTCTTATAGTTAATTCAGCTTAACTGCTGTACCGGCACATGAGTAATGAAACGGAAATCCCAATAGAAAAGAGAAAGAGCTATCGGTAACATTAAAATTAACGTTTAATAAACGTTACTAAAACTAACACCCGCCTCCCCCTCCACACACACACATACATACACCCATCCACCCAGAGAGACAGACACACACACACACTCATCACTACAATTCCTGACTAGCCATAGTTGTAGTTTGTTTATAAAAATGTATAACCCTTTATTATGTATTTATCTAGTATCCAACACAAGTATTTAGTGTGAGAGTGAAATTATAGTTAATGATAACAAAACAGTAATAATAAAATACAAAATAATCACGTTGTATCGAAGTTACTAAATTCACCAACAATTAATTGTCCAGTCTGCATAGTTCACTTTTCATAATCTATGATTTTCATACAAAATGTGGAATTATGCTATTAAATTAATATTTGATATGTTTTAATTAATATTTTGTTACAATTAACACACCACTATCTTATTGTATTGTTTTTGATTGATTGTTGCATGTTTTTAACACGCAAGAAGGCATTTTTAGATCGATCTGTAGCCACAATTGCGGCAAGCAGTCGCTTCGAGCGTTGGCGAATGACTAAATGAGTTGTTGCTCCGGAGCATTAACGCACGCACTACAATTCTTGTTTGCGGTGTCGCTTCTATAAGCTAGTAATAGTAGTTCAATGGTCTACCTTCATTTAGTGTCATTGAGGCAAATTTCTTCACAGGCAGAACTTTTCTAAACAAATTTGTTTAATGTTTAGATTTTTTCTATTAGATTTTAGAATTCATTATTTTAGAAATTATAACAATTTAGAATAAAATCGACGCTCATACAAATTCCTCGTCACAATTATATTAGTACCTACTACGTGTGTATATTTAATGTGTGATGAATATAAGCACGAAAATACTGCAAATTTTACAATTGAGTGATAGGGCAATCGAATCACCAACATCACCTGCTTGCTTTTGACATTGATAGGCAGGCTCCTGCTTCAGTCCATTAGTTAAAGTTGGGGAACATTTTACGATAGGCCGTCAATTTTATTTTCCCATCCATGCCGTGCGTTTTCGTTGACATCGAGTTAGGTTTGATAAAATCGCCAACTAACCAACTTAATAGTGATACGGGTTTGAATGATTGATGACTCTAATGGAACAACGTTTGATTTTATGAGTCAACTTTATGCGAAGGCCGCCGCGGCCGCGAGACTAAGGGGGCCGGATGACGCCCTCATTGATAACAGCGCCAAATGTGTAGTATAATTTTGTAGTTATATGTAGTGAGACACAAGGAAATATTTTGTTTGAAACGTTATCTCACCATTTCCACAGACAATACCTACCATGTGCTAAAATATTTAAGTATACCTAAACGCTTTACATGTTTTGCGAATGCAGAAATTATGCACTTAATAGGAATTCATTTGTTAGTGCCTGTAGAAATGACATCAAGGCAGATTGAACCCACGAAATCAGAGCGGGTTCAGTTGACTGAGGAACTCATTTCGTCGTATTGTGTATTTCATTAGATATGGTCATATCGTGAAGAGTTTCTTGATTCCAAATGTTTATATATAAATATCAGTCAGGAATTTAGTACCAGTCGCTCCGCAGTGGATAATCATATACCTAGTTTACTTGTTCACATGTCAATAGACATGTTTTAAAGGAACCTATAACAATGACATCAATAATTATTCGATATATTAATATACACAATAGACGGGTGTTCAAATGGACAACTAAATTTTAAAAGGAAGTGAAGTGAATGCGACTGATATGAATTTAGAGTTGTATATCGACTGAATGTGGTACACATGTATAATAGGTACATGATAAGTACCTATTTCAATTATATTTTTGCATTTAGAGTTCAATGTGTAGGGGAAGTGGCGGCTGAAATAAAGTCTACGTTATTATTATTTTAAGTTCTTAATAGCAGAATACTTCAAACGGCACAGCATGTCTGTTTAGTCTATCATCTTACTCTTTGATAGGCATTATGTTGCCAAAAACACTCAAAAAAAAATAGGCATTATGCGCCGATTGTGAGTTTTTACCACGTTTTCGCTAGATTTCGACACCTGTGAGGGAGAGGATAAATAAAACTGCAATTCAATTGCATAACATCGTATATAGCCGGCAGTGGTCAAAGAATAAGTTGTTCGTTCAACTAATGGTCAAAGAAAAAAAAATGCTAGCCGGTTTTGGAAAGAAGTCCCCTGTATTAGTCATTTTTAGATAATTGGTAGTTTTATTTTCAGTATAATAATATATATGATTGTTGGATTCGACTTAAATAATAGCTTGTACTTTCTATCTTTAGATCACGAATGCAACTAATGCAACAAGCCGCATTAAACACTCTCATTTTACCGACCTGCAAGGTGTTTCTAAAACATTAATTCATTATTAACCCTACGATCAATTAATGCACACACTGGTATACCATTATATGGCATACACATCGCGCGCACAGCCGTGTCTAGTAGGTAGGTACATAAAGAACTCGTATTAGTTAGTGGAGAAATGTTAACTATCTATAATTAGTCAGTTTTATTCAAAATGTATTTATTTTATATGTTGTAGTAAGTAACTAGAGGTGCACTGAATGTTCGTTTACTATCCGGTATTCAGCATATTCTGCAAATTTAAGTTGTTTTAATATTTGGCATTTTCAGTTATTTGCTTTAGGTTTTAAGCTGATTTGCATTGTTAAACCCGCATAGTTCATTTCCCTACCATTGCTTAATCAATCATGCATGTTCTTCTCCCTGCCCTGTTCCCAGTCTACCTAGGGGAGGCGTAGAATGTTTTCTCTTCCAACCATATTGGTCAAGTGTCATGAAGCCACCCACTCTCTTTTGATTCATATTATCCATCACTTAAAAATGGTGCTAGTGATGAATGACTGTATACATAGAAGATAGACAGAATGGACCATGTCGAGAGACAGATGAACGGAGAGAGTGATTGAAATGACAACAATCCAATTCAAAATTACTCGCTCCGCATGCCTGACACTAACAACGAATCTTTGGGTATGCGGTTTAGTTATGTTAGAATCAAACAAACTAGTGTTCAAATTTAGTAAAGGTCTCCACATATGTAACGGGAAAATTTCCTGGACGGGACCTCTGTCGTACAAAAAGCCCCATGCACGTCCCGTCCGTGACTCCGTTAACATATGTCCTACATGGTACATTTTGTATGAAATGAAGTTTCTGCAGTCCCCATCAACGTCCCGTCTGGAGAATTTTCCCGTTACGTATGCGGAAACCTTTAATCACTATTTGGTGCATCTCTAGTAGTAACTATCATTGACATATTCATTATACTACTGATAATTTATTGATAAAAATTTGAATGCGACAGTATGGAACTGCGACAGGACTGAGCTGCGAAAGATGGAACAGTCACTAAACTTCGAAAAACACTAATGAAACCGCGACACAATAAATGTGAAAGTAACTCTGTATCTGTTTGTCTGTTATGATTTCACATCTAAACAAATAAAATGCTTTTGATGAAATTTGGAATAGAGATAGAATAAATCTTGGAGGACATCTTCTATGCCAGTCATCTATCATTAATAAAGAAACGGTATATTTTTATTTATACAAAAAAAATCACTTCAACAAAGTTAAACTCGATTTTAGCAAAACTAAATTAACCTAACTAATAAACTAACTATAACACTTGTGTTATAGTGAAGTGATTTTTTTTGTATAAATAAAAATATACCGTTTCTTTATTAATGATAGATGACTGGCATAGAAGATTTTTCATCAGTTTAATTTATCGCATCTATTCAAAATAAAAAGTATTTATTTATATTTAATGGGTTTTTATTTATTAACTACTAGCCTCTGGCTTGCGTGAACTATATTTCCTGTTGCAAAACCCTTGCCCAGTAATGGTATCGAAAGTGACCTATGTCCTCCAAGATTTAATCTATCTCTATTCCAAATTTCATAAAAAGCATTTTATTTGTTTAGATGTGAAATCGTAACAGACAAACAGATACAGATACAGAGTTAATTTCGGATTTATTATGTCGCAGTTTCATTAGTGCTTTTCAAAGTTTACTGACTGTCCCATCTTTCGCAGCTCAGTCCTGTCGCAGTCCAGTCCTGTCGCAGTCCAGTCCTGTCGCAGTTCCATACTGTCGCAGTTCAGTCCTGTCGCAGTTCCGTACTGTCGCAGTTCAGTCTTTCGCAATAGTGTATGTCGCAGTTGAGTCATACACTCTTACACATTAAAACAGGTAGCTTGTAATTCTAACTAAACAGTCATTATTTATGAGAATATTAATATCAAGCTTCTACAATATGATTTGAGAAACAACAATATTGATTACTTAGGTAATTAAAACTGATTTAAATCAAATTGTGATGACATCTTGCCACATAAAAAGAAAAAGAAAACTGATTTAATTATCTCAGTCCTGAGCTTTTAAAGTATAATACTTAGCTAGTTTAGAATTTGTTTAGAGAAATAATATAAATCAATAAATTATGGATTTAAATATTATTTATAACATATTGTAAGTACTTATAAATTCATTAAACCTAATTTAATAAAACAAAAAACTGTAGAATAGTAGGAACTGAAATAAATCAAAGATCTAACTCAGTTCTTGACTTCTTGTAAGGTTTGGGTAATGTAAATAACTAAATTTTGTAATTACATACTTCTACTATTTTTAGTAAAAGCAAATAACAAAATTAAATGACTGATACTTTAGGGACAAGATTTTCACAAGTAACTCACCACTGTAGTTTTATTATAAAATAGTGGTTGCCCGCGGCTTTGCTCGTGGTAATGTGGTTTATTATATATAGCCTTCCTTGATTAATAAACTATCCAACACAATAAGAATTTTTAAATTTCAGCCAGAAGTTCGCGTTAGTGTGTTCAGCCAATCAAACAAACAAACTCTTCAGCTTTATAATATTACTAATATTTGATTTACCACTATTTGATGGGCAGTGGCATATTGCTATATCAAGAATGATGAAGCTAAATAAATAAATAAATTAGAGGTCTTATTAATGTGTTTTGCCTCTACGATTCTCTCTCTCTCTCTCTTTGAATAAAAATTTTATAGGTAGTTAAACAAAAATATAGGTAGTAATTAAACAAGTACATAAATAACATTATAAATTAAAAATTAACACCAATTTACAACAGAAGCTCAATATTACTAAGTTTAATCATAGAAGTAAATATCAACCAAAAGCCCTTAAGTATTAACTAAGAGATTATCACAACTTCGAGTTATTGAAAGGTTATCACTTAACTAATTCCAATAAATATACAAATGATAAAATTAATAGTCAAAATTAGTGTTTTATAAAACTGCGGGTGGTTATAAAATTCTGACAAATGTAGTACTTCGATGACATATCAATCAAGTGGTGTCAAGTCGGGGTGGGGCGTCAGACCTGACTAAAGATAGATACTAAGAAAGTCTATCGAAACTCTCTATTATACAGCAGGGAAGTTAGAGTTCCAAAAGGTTTCACCAAAATTCAACACGGTTCCAATGAAAGTCCATTGAATTCGAGGTCACCAGTAAGACCTTTGGTTAGAGTAGCGTCAGAGCTGAAATGAAAACCAACTTACCGCCTGGAGCGCCGCTAATCTGTCCTTCGTCATCCTTTAGGGAATATCACACACCAAATAAACGTTTTATCTTATTACACAATCCCATTCACAGATATTTTTCTATCAAACGTCACTAAACTAAAGGACACGAACACTACGTTCACTTCACTCAAAAAATCGATACACACGAAAGTCACGAAACGAACGAAACTTTGCTAGCCATCTCGTGTCTATCTATAAACTTGCATGAATTAATAGGTGGCGCCACTCTAATGACGTCAAAATACCTGTCGGTAAAGCAGTCTGTATGCGACATTGTCAGTGTGTTATCTGATTATTTCTTTAGGTTAATTACCAGATATATAATACATAAAATATATTCAAAAATTCTGAAATAAATTTAATATATTTGACACTATTTAATTTTTTACATTTTTTTATTTTTTATGGAATAGTAACATTTCAAAAGTACTGCATTTGACAAATAACGATGACTTCGAATGTCGGATGTCAAAAAAGTCTTCCGTTTAGTCAAGTGACGCCATTGTGAGCCATAACGACTCTTTTGAGCACCGAGTTTAATCTCGATTTTCTTATACAATCTTGGTAAACTGTCTTTATATTTTAAGTGTTTCAATTCTATAAGTGCCATACTTTGTTCTAAGTGTAATATTTAAGAAGTTTTTTGTGTAATTTATCCGCAAATTCCGTTTGAGTTCGGTACCGCCAAGCTAAATTCCTGTGAGGCTAGTCTGGAGCGCCATTCGGTGAAAACTTAAAACTAGACTCTTAATAAATTGGTAGATTCAGTAAAATACTTCAAATTATTATCTAAATACTGTCAAATATAATAGGTTTTATAAACTGTAAACAAACAAAGAACCATATAGATAATCGAAAGTGTATAACAGTACAGTATTTGGGT